>JAJOZX010008781.1:155000-167500 GCA_023014485.1 Bathynomus jamesi
TTTTTTTATATTAACATTAATACAGTATTTAGTCAATGAACGTTTACAGTACATTGCTTTTATGGAATGGCACACTAAGAAACTGAAATGGAGACCTTGTTGACAGCAGAGGGACAGGGACACACTTTAAGAGAGAGGAAAGAATGGTTTGGAAATTATTCAGGTGTTAATGAATTTATTCTTTAGACCTTACTGTTGCAATGAATCTTCAATATCACGTTCGATATTCTAAATTCCAAACCACAGGTACAGAATTCGAAAAGTTTTCTAATGTGTGGAAAGAATGTATGGGGAGGTGTTCCAACATTCAGTAGCTACCGTGACAACACTCGGGGTTGTATCACTCGTAATTTAACCCTTTCATTATTATTAGGTTAACCGCAATGAAAAGGTTAAAAGTATAAATTTTGAGAGAAATGAGAAATTCAATATAACTTCTAGACTTATCGTATAACTGAAGAACATAACACGAAGATAACGGAAGATAAAAAACCTTGGATGGGGGTTCTTCAATTGGTATTTTTGTTACATCAGGACGGTTTGGCCTTTTGTTGTGTCCACTCAATCGTCTGCTGCAAAAGAGAAAATAGATTTAATTCGAAAGGTCAAACGCTAAAGTAAACAGTAACATTATACTCTGGCTTTTATACAAAATAGATTAAAATTGTAGTCACTTTGCATTATTTACTTAATGTTGGTTAAGGATTTAACTACCAACATCACTAAAGAAAATGCCCACATCTGCCACATTCGTATCTGCCCAAATGCCTATGGACAGGCTACCTATATAATGAAATGCTTTACAGCAAATGATGTGTGACAAGGTGGCACCCTGCTTGCTCTTAAAATTACTTTTAAGAAGCGTAATGGAGCAGCCATAAAGTCATTCTCAGAGGGATTTTGACAACTAATATCCAAAATAAAGTACCATATTGTAGTACACTCACATAATGACACCCCCTTCTATTTTCCGCAATGGAATGAACTTTTAACATTTATGCTCTGCAAAGGGACTGATTTGAGGTAGTTCAGGTGGAGGAATGCTTTAGTGTGCGTTGATTAACCTTTCAACAGTTGGGTTATATCCTCTGATCCTTTCAACAAACTCTCTAAAACTTGTGATTAGATGTGGTTGGTAGTGATGGCAGAGGTTTATCCTTTATAAAGTGTGTGACCCTTTCTTGTTACTGCGCTATGCATAATCCCTTTCCCAAGTAAGCAACAGCAGCAATCACCACAGTGCATGATGTTATTTGCGCTTATGAATGTGAAAGATTTTGCTTTAAGTGCTGGAGAAACTTTAGCATTTAAGAAATGACTGTTCCTGAGAAAGGTTTTTTTTCTCTAAGTATGTAATAATAATTGAAGGTCAGGGCCTATTCTTTGAAAATTTAAAGAGTAAAGGAAAACAAGAAAACTTGGCTCATTTTTAAATAATTCAAACCACTGAATACTTACATGTATTACAACCTACATATTTATATGGTAGGCCTATCTGAAATTGCAACACCATATGATTACAGGTATATATTGTAATATACTCTTCACTCCAATATTTCTTTGTACAAAGTTTGTTAAACAAAAAAGGAAGAGTGGGTGAGTAATCATAGGCTTATTCTATAAAACCAAAAATATATACAATATTAATGTGTCAATATTGCTTGAATCTGGATGCCTCAGACCATATCTTAACTCTTAAATGCACAAAATAATCTCCCCAAATAGTGATCATGCTAAATTTTAGTAACATTTTTTAAAATTTTAGTTTCATCTTTTTTTATATTCCTTTGTTTAATTTAAGAATGATTATTACATTTCCACTTATGCCATTATCAGTGATGCTATTTCGAAAGTGGCGAGTCCTTAAGGACCTACCTTATTTAAATAGAAATAGTTACAGTTATGTCCCATGACAAAGAAATCCTAAGATCATATTAACAAGCAAAACCCTCGCTAGTACTGCTAATCACCCAGCAATAAACCTAAATGCCAGTGGGATTAGGATAGTGAAGTATAATACAATACTTCCTAGAGCTCCTCTACATTAGGTATATATATAAATTTATGGCTCATTATTTTGCAATGGATAAATAAGCAAGTTCTAAAATTAAGGAGAGATTTTAAGGGTGTTTAATTATTTTCATTAATGGCAAGTGGAATCTTGAAATTTACAATTTGGGCTCATTATCAGTTGGTTGTTATAGGCTACACCATTAATTCCAACATCATCTGCTGCTAATCTGCCAGTTTGCTTCTTTCAGTGACAGGCCAGACTCAAGTACTGAAAATATTCAAGCTGCCACAAATGCATCATTTTTAAAACTTAAATCATATTTTATGTACAGCATATAAAAATAAGATAGGCCTCGGGTAATCCACCACTGTCATTCCCATTCTCATCTATGGTCCATGAGGAAAAATGCTCAGAGAAAGAAATCCAATTTGTGAAAGGGTAAAAAAAAAGGAAAAATAAATAAATAAATAAAACTGATGTACTCGTGGGCTTGAGGGATATTTCTATGAAAATTAACTTAAAGTGGGAGTGTGAATGAATCAACCTAAGAATTGCCTCCTTGGAGATTCTCCCTCTTGGAGGAGAGAGAAAATGAAAAAATACCCAGTTTGCGAGTCATATAAATCTTTCATGCATTTAAGGTTAAAAAATATCAAAATAATTTAAGCCAACCAGCTTCTGTAAATGTGATTTGGGTCATTTTGATGGTGAAATAAATACCTTTCTTGTTTTCTTTTACTACATAATTTTATGAATTGCAAACATTTTACGTGCGAGAAACAAACTAAAAAAATAGACCCTAAAAGTAGATAGCTATAAAATTTCTTTAAATTAAAACTACAATTCTTACAGTTTATTCTTTTCCTTGTGCTGTGAAATTCTAAGGCCTAATTTGACGTGAGAATGTCTGGCAGGGTCTGTAACTTTAGTTTTTGCGAGGGCCCTTTTATATGAGAGAGTGCAGAGCCAACACAAAAGCTTTCCATCCACCTAAAACATGAAGAAAATACATAAACAGTCTTTGAAGTTTTATAAATAAACAAAACTATGAATAACTTTGAAATGAGAATCCCTTTGGCATTCAAATCACAAATGCTTTTCCATCCAGAATTATCATGCTTAGATCAAACCTCTAACAAAGACTATGAATTTTAAATAATGCATAGGACCAACTCTTATTTCTGAATCAGCAATGAAAATGCAGGCTTACTAGCTCCATATATATATATATAATATATATATATAATATATATATATATACAATATATATATATATACACACACACACACACACACACACAGTAGGACCAACTTATTTTGTAAATTTATACTTGGCAATATGAAAATAAAAACCCACTCTAACAGAGAGTATTTCCACAACAGTTTCGATGCTCACTGGCATCCTCCTTAGGTGGATACATTCGTTTTTCTGTATCCACCCGAGGAGGATGCAAGTGGGCATCAAAACTATTGTGGAAATAAACTCTGTCCATTAGAGTGGGTTTTTGTTTTCATATTTTGACTTTCACGTAGAAAAAAATGAAATTTTTTTTGCATTTATACTCTTGGCAAAAGTTATCTAAATGTTTTGCGATTTATTTACCCCACCTTAAATTTTTTTCCCCGGATTAAGATACTTCCAATGGACTTGGAAAAATTAAAAATGGTGAAGTGGGGTCATAATAAAAAGATAAATCCTATTATGCTCTAATTTTTTTAAAATATCAAAACCCTTTATGAAGAACATTTTTAGTATCTTGGGAAGTCAATAGAAAATTAAGGATTTTTTAAATCTTTGTAATCATCAATTTCTGGTGAGTAAAAATTAATTACTTTTTTTACATTAAATCTTCCTTTTAATGTACATTAGTATAAAATACCTTAAATAGTGGTCGATTTGAGGAGCTTTCAGCCTCCTTGAATGACCATTGAACTGTGACCCAAGTGATAGATAGATACTGTACTTCAAAATACTGAGCTTATAAATGGGATACCATAAATAACATCACACCAGAAAATGAGCATTTGCTTTTGGAAGTTACCATTCATTTTCTTTTGATCTTAAATTAAATCCCAAGTAATTTCAATCTAGTCACATGAACAAATTAACAAATGTCAAACAAAAGTGGAGGTGCGGAGGAGGTTGGGCTACATCTTACCTTTTTTTTGTCATCATCTTTTCGATCAAAAGCACATTTCTGTTTGCATTGGTCACAGGTCATTGGGAAACCATATTTCTTTTCAGAATTTGTACACCTCTGACATTTATCTCCAATAAAAGCAGCAATCACATTACAATAATCACAAGCTGAAGGTTTTCCATACTGCTTTACCATGGACTCACATTTCTTGCACACTGTCACTGTGCTGCTTTTGCTGGAATAAGGATTATCTACATTACCATAATTAGCCCATCTATTGCTTACACGTGTGTAAGTAAATGTTTCATGACAATAAAAAATAATCTAAAGCTACAATGATGAAAAGGGTATTAATGTAAATGTACTCAAGTTCAGGCTAATGGTAGGAAGGTCTGTGCAAAGGTTGAAATTTTCCAAAGAATAGAACATTAGGCCTAACTATATCATGTAGGAAAGGGAGCTAGGTTACAGCCAATGTCCTAACACCACTTCCTGTTGATCAGCAAAGTTACATGACATTGGACTGAATAGTAGTTGGATGGGAGACTGCCCTCTGTGTCTAAACTATGCAGCAACCCATGGTTCATCTCATGAAAAGCTGTAGATCTCCTCTATCATATGACCTTAGATGTTGCAAAAGAGGTTAAAGAAACCCATCATTACATTTTTTTCATGTGGAAAATATACAGAACATTAATGTTTTGGCAAAAAGTTACACCCTTAACTAACCTTTCCTGCTGAAATTCACTTCGGCAATAAGTACATTTAACTATTGGGAATGAACCTCTGCACTCCTGAAAAAGATAATACTAATCAAGACCTAGATATCACAGAATAAATTAGTCTAGGTTGGCTAAATTTCTATTACTATTCATATTAACTTTCCTATAGGCCTACCAGTACCGTACCATATATATGATGAATGGATTAAATACATGTATTTAAATTATGCTATAGGACAGAACCTAAATTTGTTCATTGGCCTGCTTGAATGTTAAATTGTAATGACAGGTCAAAGTATACCTAATATACATATAAAAGTTTACACTGACAAATGTAATAAAATAGTTCACCTCCAGCATGGTTGGCAAACAACAAAAAATCCTTTCAAGATGGGTAAGTTAACTGAACTGGTTCAAAAGTCCTACAATCTATGGTGCATGTACCACTGTGAAAAGTTCAGTCAAAATGATAAAAATTTCAAACTAGCAACAAAAGTTATTAATTATTTTTAAATTTTATTTTCTTTATCAAAAACAAAACTTGCTAAAAAATATATTACTAAATCCCAACTAGTATTTTTTGTGGCTTTTTGAAATTTTTTTTTATTTAACTACTTTCTGCAATCAAGCATTTTGGCATACTTTGCTCCAAACCAATTTACATGAAGTTTTTGAAGCTAAACTCAGGATGGGGAGTCATTACTAGGGGTGCACTGGATATGAATTTTTCATATCCGGCTGGATACCGGATATGGCCATATCTATCCAGCTGGATATGGGTCATTCTCTGTCAGATCAACCAGTGCCTAACACCCTCATCTCTCAGATTTTGCTGAAATTTGGTTTATAGGGAGTTTGTGGGCCCTGAATCCATTTCTGAAATTATAAGGTCAATCCGACCAATGGTTCAAGAGATATGACCTCGGGAAATTTGAGGTCACTTGCGAGTCACTTAACATTTGGCGACCCATAACTTGGGTAATAATGGTCACAATTATATAAAAGTATATAATTTAGAATCAGAAAACGACAAGGAATCCAAAATGCAAGTTTTAGAACTCTAGGTTGAAAAAAAAAGTGTTACACTGTAACCAAAATTTGAGGTCACGATTTGACCTCTGGGGTATCAAATGAGAACTTTTTTTTAAATGTAAAAAATGAAGGCATAGGCATTGGCTATTAGAATCAGCAAAAAAAAAGTTTGTTTATGTTAGTATTTTTCATGTAACTAACATATAAGTGAACACCATATTCATAAGTTTGTGCGTCAATTCTACCTATTTTTTCACACTTAAGCTCATAATTTGACCTACAGAAATTAAAATTACATTTTTTTATAGATATAAAAACAAAGGCAAAAAATGTAAAATTGTATTTCACTGCTAATCTACACTGGCAATAATAGTTATAATAGTGAAAGGGGAAGACCTACTTAGAGGATTCATGTGCTAGCCTAATACAATTTTTGCATGCTCGATGCTCTCATCAATTTCTTTTTGTGGAAAAATGTATTGAATTCTGCTGCCTCCTCTTAGGGTAGGACAACTCATTACAGTTAATATATGATGTCCTGGCACTGCACATGAATCCTTGTTTGATGGATAATAATATGCACTTGATCCTGATGACCCAGAGGGATGTAGAAAGTTCACAGTGAAATCATCAAACTCTTCACAATATTCCTCCACAATTCCATACCAAACTTGCATGTCATAAATGCAGCCAACATACTCTCCTGGTTTGACACATTTTAGGTTACCAAGCATTGCAGGTTCATTAGTAAAATGACTTTTCCTTATTCTTTTCTTTTCTCCAATGCCACTTGAAATGGGATACACCATCAGTTCTTCCTTGTTTAGGGGAACAAATCTATGATATTTCTGAGTTCCAGGAATAGCCCTACTATCCTTGAATCGATGTTCCAACCATTCTTCTGCATCTTTCAAATCAGCTGTAGTTACAAAGAAAAAATTTATCTTCTTGCTCAAGTTTTCTTCACAAAACTGAAACATATGTTCTGGTGTAAGAATTTGCCTCTCTGTAGTTCTCTGCAAACTGGCACGAGCAGTAGCTCTTTTCACTGTTCCTCCAATCCCATCACATGCATTTTTGCCATGGGATGTAGCAAAGAAGTGCCATTCACAAGACAGACCAAAATCCTTCATGGTAACAGAGATTTGTGAAGTTGTATCTGTTCTTATATTGGCCAGCACATCCATCTGAGAAATAGTGCACCTTCTTCAATTGTGGGCATCTGAATTTAACATATGTCATAAGCTTCAATATGAATGAGTAAACCATTATAGTGTTGTGTTTTAGTGATGCAGATAAGAAACAGACACTAAAATGGCTAAGTTCCTGGTCTGCAGATGATCTATAATAGATGACAAAAGGGTGAACTGTACACTGTGAATTGTCCCAGTGAAACCCTTGGGCAGCATCCTGGACAATGAAAGAATAATTCTCAGAGAAATCACCTACTATAACTTCTTCGCTCTGAGGTGGTAGTGTTTCTTTCAACTGCTTGAAGTACTGTGATTGTTGCTGAGCAACAAAGTGATGACGAACCATGCGGGATATTTTCATGCTTAGGGATGATAAGTATTCATGAAGTGGCTCCACCTTATCAACCATTGTACAACGGTCAACAGTCACCCATTGCTTGTAAGATATTTCATTTGGAGCTGATTTCACACTGTCAAGTAACTCAAGAAAATCCAGGACACCCTCTTCTCTTGGGCAATCATTGCAAAGTTGCATCATGCAAGTCTCTCTTTCTGTACTGCAGACACTGTAATCCATAAGATCCTTGTATGAAAGACCTCTTTCTCCCAATGCAGCCAGCTGCAATTTTGGATTTTGATGGTATGTGCAGACACAGACAGAATGAGTCCCACCACTACCGGCAAGCACACAATATGATGGCCGTAATTTTGCAAATGTGGAAAATCCTATTTTGGGATTCTTTTCATCATTTTTATATAGTTCAAACATCTCTCTTAAATTCCCGAGGACCAATCGTTTTTGCACCTTCATTGCACCTTCAGCACTGATAACTTTCACGCAATCCTTTTGGCCAGGACACATACGACTAACCTCTTCTGACATAGAATCTTCTAACTATATCTTTGTGTTCTTCAGATATCACTTTTCCTTTGCTCATTAGTGGAATCTTCGGAAGGATTCCATGTTCTGATTTAAGTGAACGGCTTCTTTTCACCATGTATGTTGTAGTTTGAAAGAAACTAGCTGCTTTTTCAATTGTGTATGGTGAGAGTGTCAATATTTGTAGTTTGTGATGGTGACATTTGCTCTCCAGGAATGACTGTTTCAATTCATTCATTAATTTGTCTAGATGTTTTTCAGATTTAGTTTCAGGTTTGAAGTATCACTTACCTCCTCGGTAATTTGAACACCATAACTGAGTTCTAGCCTCTCCTTCAGGTGTTTCTGAGCAGATGATAGCTTACCACGAGCCTTGCGCTTTTTCTGGCTTAATGACAGCCCTTCTGAAAAGAACAGAAAAAAAGGTTTCACACACCTGAATATTAGTAATTAAATATTAATTATAGTACCTTAAATGCTATATAATTGGCTATATAGTAGATCAAACAGACCTTGTAGTAAAGTATAAGTTATTATATTAATTTATTACTTACTTTTTTTAACTGGTGTTTGGTCCAGAAATGCTAGAACTGGTTCAACTGAAGTTGAAGGATTTTCCTTTATCAAACAATCACTGTCATTGTCCAGATCTTGAATTGAAGAGATGTTACTCAAGCCACTGATAGTAGATGATTCATTTGAATCCTGCTCAGACTCGTTGTTTTCAGTGGTACTAAGTATAGTGGGGTTTTTCATTATCAGTGTCCAGCAGTTCACACACAACAATGAGTCTTTTTTCACTCTTCCAGCACATTTTTCAACAAGTACATCAGTCACTTCTCTAAGATTGATTGTTATGCGTTTCTTGTGTTTTTGAATAGGGTCCTGGCAGTATTTCAAGTGCCGAACCATTGTATTTTGATCTGTAAAGATATAGGATTTACAATTAGGTAATATATATTTTTAGAAAATATATAGCTATACACACTTAATATTTTAGGCCTTGATAGTCTCTGAGGCTCATTAAAACACCATACCCACCAGCCACCCACAGTGCTGGCTGGAACTGTACTAACCTGTAGACAAGGAATTTTGCAAATATCTGTGTTGATTCTGCACTTAGACAAGTAGCAACATGTTTCAACAGGTTTGTTTAGGCTACATGTGAGCTTAGTCTTCCCCTTTCACTATTATAACTATTATTGCCAGTGTAGATTAGCAGTGAAATACAATTTTTATTAAATTCTTGGAGCTTGAGGTCAAATTGATAGCTAAGATATAAAAATTCCTTGAAATGACAAGCAATTTATAAATATGATGTTCACTTATAAGTTAGTTACATGAAAAGTACCAACATGAACAAACTTTTTATGATTGTTTCTATTAGTCAAGAACTCTGACTTTGTTTTTTATATCTATAAAAAATGTAATTTTAATTTCTATAGGTCAAATTATGAGCTTAAGTATGAAAAAATAGGTAGAATTGACGCACAACTTATGAATATGGTGTTCACTTATATGTTAGTTACATGAAAAATACTAACAAACTTTTTTTTTGCTGATTCTAATAGCCAATGCCTATGCCTTCATTTTTTACATTTAAAAAAAAAATTCTCATTTGATACCCCAGAGGTCAAATCGTGACCTCAAATTTTGGTTACAGTGTAACTTTTTTATTTTTCAACCTAGAGTTCTAAACCTTGCATATTTGGATTCCTTGTCGTTTTCTGATTCTAAATATATATACTTTTATATAATTATGACAATTATTACCCAAGTTATGGCTCGCCAAATGTTAGTAACCTCGCGAGTGACCTCAAATTGCCCGAGGTCATATCTCTTGAACCGTTGGTCGGATTGACCTTATAATTTCAGAAATGGATTCAGGGCTCACAAACTCCCTATAAACCAAATTTCAGCAAAATATGAGAGATGAGGGTGTTAATTTCAATTTTTTTTGGTTGATCTGACAGAGAATGACCCTACATTGCCATCATGTGCTCCAGTTGAGACACTTTTTAGCATAGCTGGAAATCTCTCTCCTTCAAAGAGAAACAATGTCTGATGAATTGTTTGAGAAGTCATCATTTGTAAAATTCAATAAAAATAGAAAGTAATTCAGTTGTTTCATAATACGTCACACACACATATATATATATATATATATATATATATATATATATATATATATATATATATATATATACACATAGGAACCATAGGGCAAAATGATAAAAATGGCAATAAAAATGCTGAAGACACTTTTGGGGACTGTTTGTGAAATGAGCGAGGGTTGCTACAAGTTTGTCAATACAGCTGTGTTATTGGCGCATGGTCCAGATGCAATCTGTTAAATTCCTCAGCAACCCCCCTCTGATTCTGATTTGGATGCATCCTTCCTTACTCAAAGACATCATGGGCACTTGCATAAATGGAAAAACATGAATTACTTATTTTACCCTATGGTTCCAGACTTATGGGAACCCTGTGTGTGTATATATATATATATATATATATATATATATATATATATATATAATGAATTTCACAATTAAACACGTGAAACAAATGAATGATGCAAACCCAGAAGGAAAAAGAAAAATGATTCTAAGGCCTTTTATGTATTCAGAAGTACACCTCATCAGGAAATGAAGGGAGAAGGTGAGATGACAAAAATATATACAATGAGACAGAAAAACAAAAAGATTAGCGCACATGATTAACAAGAGTTGATTAGAGGCAAAAGGTATTTTAACAAGATATTGTCAATTTTAAACATTCCTGCACTGTTATTGAAATTATTTTTAAAATGGATAAGTGCACATTCTAGAATATTCCTTTCAATTATATCTCTGTTTTTAACAAGCACTTTAAAACTGTCCCACTGGATACTATGATTACATCTATACATATGGTTAAACAATGCATTAGAATTATTTGCTGTTCTACAGGCATGTATTTATGCTGTTTTATCCTAATATCTAACATTTTACCCATTTGGCCTACATATACTGAGTCACATTGTGTATATCTGATCAAATACACACAACTAACCACATTATCCGGGCTATTCTTTATTAGGCGTGATTTAACAGTATTATTATACTTAAAGATTTACATTGATACCAATTGCTTTAAGTAAAGTTCGAAGATATTGAAAATTTACATTGTAAGGTAGGCTAAGGATAATTTTACACTCAAATTCCTTCATAGTTACACTATTATAATACCTATTCTTGATTTTCCTAAAGCAGTTATCTAAAAATGAAATAGGATAACATAATTTAGTACCAATGTTCATGATATTGCATAACTCAGAATCTAAAAATTCAGGACTGACAACTATCAATGCTCTAAGAAACATAGCAGAGAAAAAGAAGATTTAATCGGGGGATGATGGTCAGAATAAAAATGCACATATGAGTTATTATTAGTAGGCTTAGGGTACAATAAACTTCAAATTTGAACTGATTAAAGCATCTCCAAATTTTTAGATCCAGAAAAGATAAGCTTCCATCATTTTCTTTTTCAATCATGAACTTAATAGATGGGACTAAATTGTTGAGCCTACCAAGAAATAAGTCAACATCCAAATTATTAGGCCAAAGGCATAAAATATATCATCTATATACCTCTACCAAACAAGGATAATGTGGTTGGTTGTGTATTTGATTGGATGTACACAATGTGACTCAGTATATATAGGCCAAATGGGTAAAACATTAGATATTAGGGTAAAACAGCATAAATATGCATGTAGAACAGCAAATAATTCTAATGCATTGTTTAACCATATGTATGGATGTAATCATAGTATCAAGTGGGACAGTCAGGAGAATGGGATCTAACCTAGGTGCGGATTTCTTAACAGTCGGTCCCTGGACTGTTTTTCCCTCTTGTTTTAGTTCATTCATTTTTCTGTATCCACCCGAGGAGGATGCCAGTGGGCATCAAAACTGTTGTGGAAATAAACTCTGTCTATTAGAGTGGGTTTTTATTTTCATATTTTGACCTTCATGTAGAAAAAAAAAGTGTTTTTTTTGCATTTAATGCCTACAGCCTCTACTGGATGATGGAGCAGGTATGGTACCAGTAGGTCTTGCGGATCAGATGAAGAAGATTTTCAGCCAGTAGTAGTTCTTCATCAGGATCTAAACTGTTCTCCTCTAAAATTTGTGAGTGACAAGGACAAAGTGAGTTACATTAAACAGAAAGTTAAAACAATGGAAGGGGCTACCAAAATGAAATTTTGTAAATTGATGAGTGTTTCTCTAAGGATGATATGGAATCTGTCAATGTAAATGAGTGCACACAGTGTAAAGATTTTGATAGGCTAGTAGAGCTACTGGTACTTGTTGAAAAGTGCAAAATATCTTCCAGAAAGTACAAGATAAAGATATTGACTCTTGTGCCTGATAGTTGGACTATCAAAGAAATGACATATAGATTTGAAGTCAGTGACCATTTGGTAAAGTGAGTGAGGCAGCTGAAAAAGCAGAAAGGAATATTAGCGGAACC
>JAJOZX010008782.1:0-168869 GCA_023014485.1 Bathynomus jamesi
ATAACGTAAAGAACGACGCTTTGTATAGGAGATATTCCGCGCAAGACGAGAGAGAGAAAACGGAACAAATGAAAAAATGAAGTACCACCTGGGAATCGAACCCGGGATTTCCGATTGCCGGTCAGACGCGATACACCATTACACCATGGACTTCACTCTTCCAAATGCCGTAATTCTTCTACATACTCGCAGAAACCAATGCCCCAAGGGGGCACCTCCCGCATGCCGTAACATTATATACATTCAACTGCAAAGAACACGCAGTATAAATAACGTAAAGAACGACGCTTGTATAGGAGATATTCCGCGCAAGACGAGAGAGAGAAAACGGAACAAATGAAAAAATGAAGTACCACCTGGGAATCGAACCCGGGATCTTCCGATTGCCGGTCAGACGCGATACCATTACAGCATGGACTTCACTCTTCCAAATGCCGTAATTCTTCTACATACTCGCAGAAACCAATGCCCCAAGGGGGCACCTCCCGCATGCCGTAACATTATATACATTCAACTGCAAAGAACACGCAGTATAAATAACGTAAAGAACGACGCTTGTATAGGAGATATTCCGCGCAAGACGAGAGAGAGAAAACGGAACAAATGAAAAAATGAAGTACCACCTGGGAATCGAACCCGGGATCTTCCGATTGCCGGTCAGACGCGATACCATTACACCATGGACTTCACTCTTCCAAATGCCGTAATTCTTCTACATACTCGCAGAAACCAATGCCCCAAGGGGGCACCTCCCGCATGCCGTAACATTATATACATTCAACTGCAAAGAACACGCAGTATAAATAACGTAAAGAACGACGCTTGTATAGGAGATATTCCGCGCAAGACGAGAGAGAGAAAACGTCTGACCGGCAATCGGAAGATCCCGGGTTCGATTCCCAGGTGGTACTTCATTTTTTCATTTGTTCCGTTTTCTCTCTCTCGTCTTGCGCGGAATATCTCCTATACAAGCGTCGTTCTTTACGTTATTTATACTGCGTGTTCTTTGCAGTTGAATGTATATAATGTTACGGCATGCGGGAGGTGCCCCTTGGGGCATTGGTTTCTGCGAGTATGTAGAGAATTACGGCATTTGGAAGAGTGAAGTCCATGGTGTAATGGTATCGCGTCTGACCGGCAATCGGAAGATCCCGGGTTCGATTCCCAGGTGGTACTTCATTTTTTCATTTGTTCCGTTTTCTCTCTCTCGTCTTGCGCGGAATATCTCCTATACAAGCGTCGTTCTTTACGTTATTTATGCGTGTTCTTTGCAGTTGAATGTATATATATATATATATATATATATATATATATACTCGTACGGCCTCGGTGGTGTAGTGGGTAGCATCGCTGGTGGCTACAAATTCATCGGCCTCCAGTTCAATTCCTGATGACGCCAAGCGGCTCGCAGCTAACCCAGCTGTTCATCCTCCCACACAATTAAAATTGGTTGGTAGATTTTATATATATATATATAGTGGACCTAGTTTAGCCGTTTAAGGTGATAATGATTTAATTGTATGCAACGATTGATTAAGGCAATGACTGACTGATTACTTATTAATGAAAGGCTATTTGAGTAGATCCACCATACTATTGGAAGTGACCGAAATGGCAGCGAGGTCACCAGCTTTGGTTTACGCCCAAAGCAAATTAAGTTAAGGTTATAAAAGACACCTTATGTTTTGTGTAGTTTAATTAACAAAATATTTATATTAATTTTCACAGTGAAAATACAATGGTAAGACTGACTAGAAAGCTTAACAGTTCGATAATGACCTTTGAAATATGCGCTCGTTTATGTGAGGCTTAATGGTATACCAAATGGGACACCTTTGAAATGCGCTCGTTTATGTGAGGCTTAATGTTATACAAAATGGGACACAACCTGAAGTATGAGATGGTGAATACAAAAAATGCATGCACGTAATAATATAACAAATAGGTTATGTAATACACCGATTAGGGAAACTACAGATTATGCATAAATGATCTGTGAAAGAGGCCTATTAATGACAACGTGAACGCGTACGTTTTGGTACTCTAAATAGAATAAGCCTCGGTACTTTATTTTACAATGAAACCGTTACTTATTCACGGTGGTATAACAAAGAATTGACAGTAATTAATTGGTAGTTTATGTTATGCTTATGGCATAGACCTAGGTAATAAAATGAAATGTTAATAGCTTAATTGAGGTAATACGTAATGTACAGTACTCATCGATGGTATGTAATGGCATGCAACATAGAACATTGAATGGGCCTAATAATTGCTATAAAGAATGCACGTGCGTTCGGTACATTGAATGGAAAACACGACACTGATTAAGTAGGCTAAATGATTGTATGGATGCACATAGAATAATTGATGCGGCTTAATTATAATGGATTGTAATGCTTGCACAAATATCATTTATATACAAGAACATTATGTGATGTCAAGTGATTACGTCAAGAGAATGTTTAGTTAACACGTAAATGTGAATTGAACAGAATAACGGATGATACGCGGACTAACGGTATAAAATGACACTTGAATTGGATGACAGGCCTACCGTTCGGCCTAATGATAGTTGAGGGAATATACACGGTATATGAATTAGGCCTGCAGTAGAGAAAAGTGGTCTACTGCGTTATTAACGGGAGTCAATGGGAATGTTTAATTACTCACTTTGGGAGAGTAGCCTGCTGTTCGGCGGTAGGCTAATGTAGGCTTCAAGAGCACTTAGAATATGAAGTAGTTAGCTTACCCGGACGTTTTGACGTCGTGGAAGGATTGTTGAAAAGGAAATACCGTGAGGGTCGTCGTGGTGTAGTCGGTCGTCCTCTGGAAACTGGTCGCTCGCGCGTTGGTCGGGTCGTGGATTAGGCCTTTTTGCGAAGGAGAATGTAGGCCCGGTTGTGGTTGTCTCTTGGAAGTTTGTTCCGTAGGTCGAAGTATGATGGGCCTAATGGAGTCTCGTAGACGATCGTTCTTCGTAAAGCGGTAAAAGCTGACCAGATGTGGAGTGATTTGGGCTTGTAGCTTTCGCCGTCGCGTCACGCAATGTGTCCCTTGCGGATGCTTCTCGTAGTGTTGCAAACTTTGCCGGTGCTCTCGAAGATGCTTGATAACCGGTTTATGCGGTAATGAAGAGACCAAGGGGAATTCCTGATGCCGTTGGGGCTTCCTGCGGCAGTATTGGTGGGTCACTTCCAATGATGCTTCGTTTCTTGAATGTGGTGTTGAAGTGAGCCTTGGTCTTGAGCCGGTTACTACTGATGAGGGATGACAACATACAGAGTAGTCGAACGGAATGGAAGCGCCGGAGTGAGAATGAGTGAGCGTGGATGCTTTCTTTTATACGCCATTCCTGTGACGTAAACTTCACGCCAATTATAAAGACGCCTTGGTGAACGCGTCCTTGGGTTGATAAAGACTTACTTTCGCGCCTTGAGAAGGAACAGACTTTCCATTGTTTGTTAGCCCACGTGTGTTCCAAACTGTTTTATGGTAGCGTGGAAAGAAAGTATGTCTGTCGATTTGTTGGTCTATTTCTTGTCGTATCCGCTACATATATATATATATTTTTTTTTTTAAGTTCGGGAAGAACCGATTCGCCTCTATTTAAAAAGGGCATATCTCAGCGGAAAAACAAAGAAAAAGTGAGAGGAAAGACAGAGGAAAAAGAAAGGGTGGAGGGGACAGTCGAAGTGGAAAAAGACCAAGGATGACAAGGACTGCAGGGTCGAGCCCCATCATCCTTGGGTGCTAGGGCCGGGAGGGCGCACGTGAAACCTCCAGGAACAAGCACGTACAAACGAGCACAAAGAGCACTCGAGAGCATGAGCTTAGAACCCCCTTGCGGGAATATATATATATATATATATATCTATATATATATATATATATATATATATACTGTATATATATAACACTTATTCAGGGAACGTACAAGAACCATTTCTGTTCTACGATATGCATATTATTTGTTTTTCACGCTTTGTTTTCGCTACTTCCTTCAAATAGATTTATTATCCCTACTTTTTCACTGCACTTTGGACTCGTATATCGAGGAAATCCAATCTTTAATACGTAACACTAAAGAAAATAAAAAGAGAGAAGAAATAACCGGGTTTTTTTTATTTAAGGGATAAATATTATAGCAGTATGGAACAACGACAAAAATATTGTAATTTTATGAAAGTAGTAGCCATCGGTAATATTTTTTTTTTTTTTTTTTTTTTTTTTTTTTAGGGGAACTTTGCAGATGTTTTTCGTTTATGGGGCAAATACATATATAAGAGTAAGAAAATCTGTAAAATGGAATAAGGGAAAAATGAAATGTAAAAAGAGGGAATAAGGGAAAATGGAATGGGAAAAGGGAAATAAGGGGAAATAAGAGGAAAATGGGATGGGGAAAAAAAGAGGGAATAAGGGTAAAATAGAATAAATATTGGGGGAAATGAGGAATGAAGGTATATGGAAGAGAAACAAGAGGTTATTAGTGGAAAAAATTAATATAGGGGAAAAGAATGAATGAATGAATGAAAATGAAAAGGTTTATTGGCAGACCATAGTCCATATGACAAATATTAAAAATACAATGACAGTTCACATACTAAGTATATAAATATATACAATTAATGAGAAATAATACAGTAATGTCGAAATTAAGTGGAGCTACAGACAAACGTTTTCGTACCATGAATTCCATAGCTTAGAAGACAAACTGCAGGACTCATGAATAGCTTGGATAATCGGGTTGGTTGATTTTTTAATTCTTTGCATTAGACTGTATTCAGCACGTCTTGTTACCTCCGGGAAGCTCGGGACATTGCGGGTAGCAAACATTTGCGAAGCTGACCATCTCGGGGGTAATTTATGTAGGAATCTAAAAGACCCGTTGTACAACAAATTTAGGGTTCTGCCAGAACCTTTTTTATAATTCACCCAGAGTTGCTGTCCGGATATATTACTGCAGAAAGTACGAAAGAGTGTGTCTTTAGCTTCACTTGTACAGAACCGGAAGTTCCTTATAGTCATATTCGCTTTAGCACAAAGGCTTCGATATTGTTTTCTTATATCTAAATCATCACTCAAGGAGTTGGTGATAGTTTGACCCAAATACTTAAACTCTTGTACTTCCTCAATTCGATTATAACAAAACTCAAATTGAACGATTTCAAACTTCTTGTTGCCGTTATATATAAGCCCCCCTCACAAACCGCTGATCTGGACTAAGTGTTATATTGGGAACTAAAGTGAATAATAGGTAGTGAGCAGGCCTTAGTTATGGGTGACTTTAATTGCGCCAACGTGGATTACGATACAATGCAGGGAGACGCGGAAGGTAATTGTTTAGTTAATTTTCTCAAGGATAGCTATCTTATTCAAAAGGTTGGGGAACCTACGAGGTTGGACAGTATTTTGGATTTAGTAATAACTACGGACGATAAGCTAATCACTAATCTTCAAGTAATAGAACCGTTAAGCAATAGCGATCACAATAAGGTAGAGTTTGTCCTCTCAGTAAGTCACTCGAAACCAGCTAACTCGACTAAAATTCCAAACTTCCAGCACTCAGACTTTTGTAAATTTAGAAATTAATTATCACACGTCAATTGGGAAAAAGTAATGGGGATCTTCAACGCAAAAATAATGTTGGAATCGTTTGAAACTGTATTTAGGACTATAAATGAGGAATGTGTAGCGTACAAGATTAAGCGTGCGAAAGTAAATAACAAGCCCTTGTGGTTTACTTATAGAGTAGGGGATATTATAAGGAGTAGAGATATAGCTTATAGACTACATAAGTGCGATAAAGACAATTTGTGGTTACGAAACAACTACATATCTCCAAGGCGTGAAGCGAAAACCATAATAAAAAAGTCCAAGCGTGATTCCGAAATCTCCATAGCTCGTGACGGTAAAGAAAACTTCAAACGATTCTTTCAATACGTCAATAATAGGAATCCAGTAAAGAGTGTCTTGAGGCCGTTGAAAAATTCTGACGAGAGCTAGTTTCTGAAACAAGCAAATGGCTACCATGCTAAACGAATGTTTTACGTCAGTTTTTATAATAGAAGATGTAACGAATATCCCTACGGTCATAGACATAATACCTTTAGACATAATACTTTAGATAATATTGTGGTTAGTGAAAGGGAGGTAATGCGCTATATTGATAAAATGAAAATGCGTAAATCACCGGGGCCGGATTCCATATATCCCATACAACTAAAAGAATTAAAAAAAAGCATTGTTGTACCAATAAGAAAGATTTTTAATGCGTCTATTTCTGAGGGGTGCGTACGAGATAATTTCAAGTTAGCAAATACAACACCTATTTTTAAGAAAGGCGATAAAGGTGCGGCGGGAAATTATAGGCCAATCAGTTTAACGTCAGTTGTAGGTAAGCTACTGGAATCAATAATTAGAGATCGTATAGTCGAACACTTAGAATTGCATAACTTGATTAGAAATACGCAGCACGGTAGATATAGTGTATTTAGATTTTCAAAAAGCGTTTGACACCGTACCACACAAAAGACTCATTGAAAAAATTAAGACTCATGGAATCAGGGGTCTAGTAATAAATTGGATAGAAGAGTGGTTGCGAGGTAGGAAACAGAGGGTGGTCGCTGATGGAGCAGAGTCGTCTTGGCTAATGTAGCGAGTGGCGTTCCTCAGGGTTCTGTATTGGGCTACTTGCTTTTTCTTATATATATTAACGATTTAGATGTCGGCCGAGTCAGTATAGTTTCAAAGTTTGCGGATGACACGAAGTTCGGTGGTAGGGCAATTAATGATGAAGGTAGAGGTAAAATCCAGGAATATCTGAACAAAACCGTTGGTTGGTCAGTCACATGACAAATTAGATTTAACGTCGATAAGTGCGTATAGTATGTCAGGGAAGGAATTGGCAAGCGTAGACCAAGAAAAAGACTTAGGCGTTATCGTCACTGGTGATTTAATACTTTAGATAATATTGTGGCTACCATGCTAAACGAATGTTTTACGTCAGTTTTTATAATAGAAGATGTAACGAATATCCCTACGGTCATAGACATAATACCTTTAGACATAATACTTTAGATAATATTGTGGTTAGTGAAAGGGAGGTAATGCGCTATATTGATAAAATGAAAATGCGTAAATCACCGGGGCCGGATTCCATATATCCCATACAACTAAAAGAATTAAAAAAAAGCATTGTTGTACCAATAAGAAAGATTTTTAATGCGTCTATTTCTGAGGGGTGCGTACGAGATAATTTCAAGTTAGCAAATACAACACCTATTTTTAAGAAAGGCGATAAAGGTGCGGCGGGAAATTATAGGCCAATCAGTTTAACGTCAGTTGTAGGTAAGCTACTGGAATCAATAATTAGAGATCGTATAGTCGAACACTTAGAATTGCATAACTTGATTAGAAATACGCAGCACGGTAGATATAGTGTATTTAGATTTTCAAAAAGCGTTTGACACCGTACCACACAAAAGACTCATTGAAAAAATTAAGACTCATGGAATCAGGGGTCTAGTAATAAATTGGATAGAAGAGTGGTTGCGAGGTAGGAAACAGAGGGTGGTCGCTGATGGAGCAGAGTCGTCTTGGCTAATGTAGCGAGTGGCGTTCCTCAGGGTTCTGTATTGGGCTACTTGCTTTTTCTTATATATATTAACGATTTAGATGTCGGCCGAGTCAGTATAGTTTCAAAGTTTGCGGATGACACGAAGTTCGGTGGTAGGGCAATTAATGATGAAGGTAGAGGTAAAATCCAGGAATATCTGAACAAAACCGTTGGTTGGTCAGTCACATGACAAATTAGATTTAACGTCGATAAGTGCGTATAGTATGTCAGGGAAGGAATTGGCAAGCGTAGACCAAGAAAAAGACTTAGGCGTTATCGTCACTGGTGATTTAAAAGTAGCGAAACAAAGTACACCAGCGGTCAGTAAGGCGAACAAGGTGCTAGGTTTTATAGCTCGGAATTTTGAGTAGAAATCGCGCGACACTATTGTTCCTCTTTATAAATCATTAGTTAGACCCCATTTGGAGTACGCGATCCAATTTTGGAACCCGCATATGCGCAAAGACGAGCAACTAAGATGATTCCGTCGCTTAGGTCGAAGTCGTATGAGGATAGGCTTAAGGAGTTAAAATTGACTACACTGGAGACTAGAAGGCGAAGGAGTGATCTAATCCAGGTTTTTAAAATTATGAATGGGTTCGATAACGTAAATAGAGATAGCTTTTTCGAAATATCACAATATAAGGTCATCCCATAATGCGGCATTTTTTAATTTTTTTTTTTTTAATTTTTATCATTATTTTACGGATAAAAATCAAACAACTCTTTGAAGTTATTTATATTTAAATAAATATTTATTTAAATATAAATAACTTCAAAGAGTTTTGATTTCTATCCGTAAAATAATGATAAAAATGGAAAAAAAAAAAATTAAAAAATGCCGCATTATGGGATGACCTTATATTGTGATATTTCGAAAAAGCTATCTCTATTTACGTTGTTGGAAAGTATATCTTTCACCACTAATTCGTCGAATATCAGTTAGATAGAGTGAAAGATATACTTTCCAACAAAATGGAACCCCTGCTCACAAAGCACCCCAAACTGTCACATTCCTTGAGAAGGAAATACCAGATTTTATCGAACCCAATATGTGGCCGGCTAGTAGCCTCGATCTTTCACCACTAGATTATGGTGTTTGGGAAGCCCTGAAGTCCAACGTTTACATCCCTGGTACCAATGTAAGAGACATAGATGAACTACGCGAAAGAATTCTGCTCGGCTGGAAGAAGGTGTCTCAACAATATGTAAACAGGTGTATTGATCAGTGGCGTCCACGTTTGGAGGCCTACGTTGAGCAGGAAAGGGGACACAGCGAGCAATTTCTCAATTAAGACGAACAGCATGCTAAGGTAAGTATCTATGATGTTTGGAAGCTCTAGTCCCCTTACTTTTTTTAATATGACAGTTTACCTCTAAGGGGTCACTTTTTTTTACCCACCCTGTATATATATATAAAATAATGAAATATTTGATGCACAGTGAGCAACTTCGTATTTCTTTTTATGTACGAGTGTAATCCAATATTTATGTGGATATATGAAAATAAATTCAATGGTGCCAAGACTGCGACAATAAATAAACATTGTTAATCACAGATGTTTATTAACGTTAACAAAATACAAATTAAAACGCAAAGTAAATTAAACTAAAATTACCAAAAGAAATTTTACCCTGAAAATGCGAGTCCTTAATTAAAGACAGAATTTTTTTTTTTTTTTTTAAACGTAATTTTTTATCGAAATTTCTAATGTAATTAATCTTTCATTAATAAAATGATGAATTGTAAAACAGACTTTAAAGTAGAAGGTAGATTCATCCATTTTAATTTTAAATTGATGTTAAGGAGAGCATAAAAAGCGAAATGGCCAAGTTTAAAAGTGAATTCTTTTCTTTATATATAACTTTATAGTAATTTCATAGGCTACTAACTTAACATTTTTCTATCCCGTGATTTAATCTCTCTTTAAATCTTATGTTATAAAAATTTTACCTTTTGGGAATCCCTAATTCTCAAGACCAATAGTCCATATAATGCTTTCAATTTTTTTTTTCCTTGAATATATATATATATATTATATATATATATATATATATATATATATATATATGTTCAAGGGGGACTTAAAAAGAAGTAAGTGGTCCAGATTTCTCAAGGATAAGAAGGTAAAAAAAATTTTAGTACAAAAAAACTTAAAAATACTACCATTTCGTAGCTTATTTTGAAGCTTATTAATCGTCCAAATGAGTCAACAATAGGAAACTTTATCCTTTATAAAATTATCCGTAAAAATTGTCATACTAAAACTTTCTAAATATAAAAAAAAAAAAATAAAAGAAATAACCGTGAGAAATACTTATTACAAAAAAAAAAAAAAAAAATTCTTACTTCCATTTTCATTACTATTTCATGGCGTACTTTACGACAGCAAAAATAAATATAAAATCTTTTGAGCGACGTATTAAATATAATATCATATCTCAAGATTTCATTTTCACATAAAATATAATCTCGTTTTATTAAACTCGCAACCTGTAAAATTAACTACGAAAAAAAAAAAAGCTTCAAAACCTATAAAAAATAAAAATAAAAATTATATATATATATACAGGGTGGGCCGTAAGTTTCCATACATAGGAAAAATTAAACGTTTGTTTTTATGTTTCAGATACCCTAAGAATATGCGTTTGACGTAAGATCTTGTTTACTGATGAAGCAAATTTTTACGTCAATGGAGAGGTTAATCGGCAAAACATACGTTATTGGAGTAATGCTAACCCTAACTGGCTGAGTCCGACGAAGATGCAGGTGCAGGTAAAGTGATGGTGTGGGCCGGGATATGGGGTGACAGAATTATTGGACCAATTTTTGTCAGTGGAAATCTTAATGCCGAAAGGTATCTTAACATGTTGCAAGAAGAGATTTTCCCATCCCTGCTAAACGAGGAAGGTAACTTCCCAGTTTACTTCCAGCAAGATGGAGCTCCACCTCATTATGGTCTTCACGTGCGTCGGTATTTGGATCAGCAGTTTCCGGATGCTTGGATTGGTCGGCGTGGTCCTGTGGAGTGGCCTTCCAGATCCCAGATCTCACCCCCCTTGATTTCTATCTTTGGGGGCACTTGAAGGCCATGGTGTATCAGGAAAAGATACGAGACATAAATCATCTAAAGGAACGTATCACCAACGCCATTACAAGCATAACGTCAACTGTGCTAATGCGTGTTCATCAACAGTGGGGAACACGTATTGAAATGTGTTTTCAAAACAATGGCAACCATGTAGAGCATATTATATAAATAAAATGGTTGTCCATAAAAAAATGTTTATTTTTCCTATGTATGGAAACTTACGGCCCACCCTGTATGTATATATATATATATATATATATATATATATATATATATATATAAAATAATGAAATATTTGATGCACAGTGAGCAACTTCGTATTTCTTTTTATGTACGAGTGTAATCCATATTTATGTGGATATATGAAAATAAATTCAATGGTGCCAAGACTGCGACAATAAATAAACATTGTTAATCACAGATGTTTATTAACGTTAACAAAATACAAATTAAAACGCAAAGTAAATTAAACTAAAATTACCAAAAGAAATTTTACCCTGAAAATGCGAGTCCTTAATTAAAGATTTTTTTTTTTTTTGAACGTAATTTTTATCGAAATTTCTAACGTAATTAATCTTTCATTAATAAAATGATGAATTGTAGAACAGACTTTAAAGTAGAAGGTAGATTCATCCATTTTAATTTTAAATTGATGTTAAGGAGCATAAAAAGCGAAATGGCCAAGTTTAAAAGTGAATTCTTTTCTTTATATATAACTTTATAGTAATTTCATAGGCTACTACTTAACATTTTTCTATCCCGTGATTTAATCTCTCTTTAAATCTTATGTTATAAAAATTTTACCTTTTGGGAATCCCTAATTCTCAAGACCAATAGTCCATATAATGCTTTCAAATTTTTTTTTTCCTTGAATATATTATTATATACACGGTGAACCAAAAGTAGGTGGACAGTAGGTTGAATACGGTTGTGTTATATTATATTATAACTATGGTGTTCATTATAACTATGGTGTTTGTGTTTTATTATATTAATATTATAACTAAATTTATTTAAATTTATTTTGTATTATAGTATACAAAAAAATTAAATATGTATTCTCAAAATAACGTTATCATTTACTGTCCACCTACATTTGGTTCACCCTATATATATGTATGTATGTTCAAGGGGGACTTAAAAGAGGTAAGTGGTCCAGATTTCTCAAGGATAAGAGGTAAAAAATTTTAGTACAAAAAGCTTGAAAATACTACCATTTCGTAGCTTATTTTGAAGCTTATTAATCGTCCAAATGAGTCAACACAGGAAACTTTATCCTTTCTAAATTATCCGTAAAATTGTCATACTAAACTTTCTAAATAAAAAAAAAAATAAAAGAAATAACCGTGAGAAATACTTATTACAAAATAAAAAAAAACAACATTCTTACTTCCATTTTCATTACTATTTCATGGCGAACTTTACGACAGCAAAAATAAATAAAAATCTTTTGAGCGACGTATTAAATATAATATCATATCTCAAGATTTCATTTTCACATAAAATATAATCTCGTTTTATTAAACTCGCAACCTGTAAAATTAACTACGAAAAAAAAAAGCTTCAAAACCTATAAAAAATAAAAATAAAATTATATATATATATTGTGTGTGTGTGTATATATATTATATATATATATAGATATATAATATATATATAGATATAATTATATATATATATATATATATATATATATATATATATATATATATACACACACCCCAATATATATATATATATATATATACTCGTACGGCCTCGGTGGTGTAGTGGGTAGCATCGCTGGTGGCTACAAATTCATCGGCCTCCAGTTCAATTCCTGATGACGACAAGCGGCTCGCAGCTAACCCAGCTGTTCATCCTCCCACACAATTAAAATTGGTTGGTAGATTATATATATATATATATATAATATATATATATATATAATATATATATATATATTATATATATATATACTGTATATATATAACACTTATTGAGGGAACGTACAAGAACCATTTCTGTTCTACGATATGCATATTATTTGTTTTTCACGCTTTGTTTTCGCTACTTCCTTCAAATAGATTATTATCCCTACTTTTCCACTGCACTTTGGACTCGTATCTCGAGGAAATCCAATCTTTAATACGTACACTAAAGAAAATAAAGAGAGAAGAAATAACCGGGTTTTTTTTATTTAAGGGATAAATATTATAGCAGTATGGAACAACGACAAAAATATTGTAATTTTATGAAAGTAGTAGCCTCGGTATTTTTTATTTTTTTATTTTTTTATTTATAGGGGAACTTTGCAGATGTTTTTCGTTTATGGGGCAAATACATATATAAGATCTAAGAAAATCTGTAAAATGGATAAGGGAAAAATGAAATGTAAAAAGAGGGAATAAGGGAAAATGGAATGGGAAAAGAGGAAATAAGAGGAAAATGGGATGGGGGAAAAAGAGGGAATAAGGGTAAAATACATAAATATTGATGGAAATGAGGAATGAAGGTATGGAAGAGAAACAAAGGGTTATTAGTGGAAAAAATTATATAGGGGAAAGAATAAAAGAATGAATGAATGAAATGAAAAGGTTTATTGGCAGACCACAGTCCGTATGACAAATATTAATAATACAATGACAGTTCACATACTAAGTATATAATATATACAATTAATGAGAAATAATACAGTAATGTCGAAATTAAGTGGAGCTACAGACAAACGTTTTCGTACCATGAATTCCATAGCTTAGAAGACAAACTGCAGGACTCATGAATAGCTTGGATAATCGGTTGGTTGATTTTTTAATTCTTTGCATTAACTGTATTGAGCACGTCTTGTTACCTCCGGAAGCTCGGGAACATTGCGGATAGCAAACATTTGCGAAGCTGAGCATCTCGGGGGTAATTTATGTAGGAATCTAAAAGACCTGTTGTCAAACAAATTTAGGATTCTGCCAGAATCTTTGTATAATTCCCCAGAGTTGCTGTCCGTATATTTTACTGCAGAAAGTACGAAAGAGAGTATCTTTAGCTTCACTTGTACAGAACCGGAAGTTCCTTATAGTCATATTCGCTTTAGCACAAAGATTTCGATATTGTTTTTTCATATCTAAATCATATCATCACTCAAGGAGTTGGTGATAGTTTTGACCCAAATACTTAAACTCTTGTACTTCCTCAATTACTTCACCTCTCATTGTAAACTATAGCTGCTGATTACAGCTTTTAGGATGGAATTGCATAACCTTAGTTTTTGTAACATTAAACAGAATATCATGTTTCTGCGAATACACTTCGCAGACTTTAATGATATTATTAGGAAACGAGGGAATGAATATAAGGGAAATAATAATAAAGTGGGAAAGCTGAATGGATCGAAAGGGAAATGAACGGAAGGGATATAAAGGGAAAAGAAGGAATTAATTCAGAGGGAATATAAGGGGAAAAGTGGTAATGAATATCGGAAAATAGATAAAGGTTAAAAAGTACGAATGAAATAAGGGAAAAACAGGAAATGTAGTTAAATTGAAAAGATGGGATGAAAAGAAAGTGAAACAAGGGAATTGATAGAAGGGGAAAAGTTACAATAAATAGAAGAAATGGGAATACTGAGAGAAAATAAATGTAAGAAAATGCATTTAGCAGAAGGAGGAGCATGGATTAAAAAAAAAGGGAGGTATGATCAGAGGGAATAAGAGAGAACTGCAGAAAAGAATATAAAGGGTGGAAGAAATTAGGCAAAGGTAAAACAGAAAAGTGTGTAAAGGGAAACAAGGATAAAAGAGGGATTGACCATACAAGATTAGGGATGGAAGAAGATGAGGGGAAATTATGTGTAGGGGAGGGAAAGAAAATTTAGTGATACGAAAAAGGCCGGAGAATTTAGGTTTCCCCTCTTTGTTCCCTTTTGAATGGGAAGCAAATGAGGGAAGGGGGTAAATTTGAAAAAATGGGAGGAAGATAAGACGATGTTTGAAAGAGAACTTTTACGATGGAAAGTTCGAGGCTTTCGATTGCTTTTTTGTTCTTTTATTTTGTCTTTGAGGTGAGGAACACACATTTTAGGTTCACCAATGAACAACAACAACAGTAGCAGAAACAATTTTTAGAAGCGTTTCTCCTTGTTTTTTACTTTTTAAGCTCTCTCTCTCTCTCTTCTCTCTCTCTCTCTCTCTCTCTCTCTCTCTCTCTCTCTCTCACCCGTGGGGAGGGGGGTGGGGTACTAATATACGTCAGAGACACGTTGAGTCCGGTTGACTGCCAGTTCCGTCGGAACGGGAGCTGCTTGGCGTCGATCTGAACGTGGGAGGGACGAACTATAGGTTAATCTTGGTGTACAGACCTCCGCATCTCCTCCTCGAGGAGGATACAGCCCTCTACACCGAACTCAGTAGCCTGCTAGGGGATAGGGTGTGTGTAGTTTTAGGAGACTTCAACTGTCGCGGCATAAAGTGGGAAACAGGACTGCTGATGCTGAAGGAGAAGGCTAGTTGACTTTGCTGATGAGAACTTCCTCACTCAGTGGGTCAACGAGCCTACACGAGGCGAAAGCGTTCTAGACTTAGTATTCACCCGAAGACAACCTCGTCACTGGCCTCACCGTTGACGAATCATTGGGCGGGAGTGATCACGGTCTTATTAGGTTTTGTGTGCGCGTCCCTCGGGTGAAACGTAGTAACTCGAGAGGCAGTAAGCTCGGTCTCCGGCGGGCGAACTTTGTTAGCCTCAGGGATAGCGTGGGAGATGGGGTTAGAGGTTGGCGGCGATGTTGAGGGGTGTGGAGTGCATTCCGGGACGAGTTTATGGTGCTGCAGTCTGCTGCCATACCCTCAAGACCGGTCACCCCTGCTTCAACGCAGCCTAAGTGTTCAATCGTGACATCGCTTCGGCTATCCGAAATAGGGAAAGTAGCGTATAGGAGGCAAAGGCCAATCGTTCCCACGAGAACACTGAAGCGTATGTCCGCCTGTGTAGGGAAGTGAAGGCGAAAGTTAGGCTAGCGAACGTAACGAAGAACTACGGGTGGCAAGCCTCTGCAAGGGGAACCCTAAGGAATTCTTCAGTTATGTTAATAGTAGAAAGCCCATTAGAAGCATGATAGGACCGTTAAAGGACGGAAGCGGCGTTCTGCGGACCTCCGACGCGGACATCGCTAATGTGCTTAATGAGTACTTTGCGGGAGTGTTCACCAGGGAGGATACCCGCGTCATCCCAAGCCAGGCGTGAGGTACGAAGGTGCTGGCCTGGATAGTGTTAGATGTACCGCGACAGTCGTTGCCGATAGAATAGACAAACTGAGTGCGTTTAAGGCTCCTGGACCAGACCAGTTTCTCCCCAGAGTGTTGCGAGAAGTGCGCAACCAGGTGGCTCCCCACCTGGCTACAGTCTTCAACAAATCGTTGGAGATGGGCCAGGTGCCTGGTGACTGGAGGGAAGCCAACGTGACCCCTATCTTTAAGAAAGGCGATCACGAAAGTCTAGGGAACTATCGTCCCATTAGTCTCACTTCAGTTGTAGGTAAATTATTAGAAGGGATAATAGCTGATAGGATCGTTGACCATTTGGATTTCTACAAGCTGCTTGGAGACTCCCAACATGGGTTTAGACGGCATAGGTCGTGTCTCACCAACTTGCTCGAGTTTTTCCACGTCATGTTGAGTGAGTACGATAAGAGTAGGGCGATTGATATACTTTATCTCGACTTTCAGAAAGCCTTTGATAAGGTACCTCACCGCCGGCTAATGCGAAAGTGCGCGCGCTGGGTATCGGTGGGGAAATAGGTAGGTGGATTGAAAACTGGCTGAGGAACAGGCGGCAGAGGGTGGTAATTAAAGGGGCTAGTTCGGGTTGGGCCTCGGTCACTAGTGGGGTTCCTCAGGGTTCCGTTTTGGGGCGGCTGTTGTTTATCATTTACATAAATGATATCGACGGTGGCATCGTCAGTCGGATCGCAAATTCGCTGATGACACCAAGCTTGGGGCCAATGTTGGGACGCCCGAAGCGATCGAGGAACTGCGTGCGGACCTAGGTAGGATAGGAGAGTGGTCCGAAAAATGGCAAATGCCGTTTAACTTGGGTAAATGCAAAGTGATGCACATTGGCTACACCAATCCCAAGTCGGACTACTCGATGTTGGGTAGTAATATCGAGGTGACTGATTTAGAAAAGGACTTGGGTGTGCTAATTAGCAGCGACCTTAAGTTTACGAAACAGTGTGTAGAGGTGGAAAAGAAAGCCCAGAAACTATTGGGTTATATCAGGAGGCAATTTCAGTTTCGGAACAAGGAGATTGTGCTCTCACTGTACAATTCCCTAGTTCGGCCGCACCTGGAGTATGCTGTGCAGTTCTGGTCGCCCACCCTCAGGAAAGATATTGAGAGGCTGGAGCGAGTGCAGGCGAGGGCCACAAAGTTAATCCTTCCGTTAGGCATATGGGCTACAATCGACGGTTACGCGCCCTGAACTTGTTTTCGCTTGAAACTCGGAGGCTGCGCGGTCAACTGATCGAGGTTTTCAAGCTCTTACGCGGGTTCAACGATGTCGATTTTTGAAGTATGTTTAGTTTAAATGATAACCCAACTCGCAACAATGGTTGGAAGTTGGATTTGAAACGGTTTAGGACTAGTCTGTGTGGGAATTACTTTACGTATAAGATCTGTGACACATGGAACAGGTTACCTTCGGAAGTTGTGAACAGTTCCTCTGTGGATCAGTTCAAGAAAAGGTTAGACGAAATCTTGCACACTATTTGAGTGTGTAAAGACATTTAGGACCTCAGTCTGCGGAAATTTATTTTCCTATAAAATAGTTAATATCTGGAACCAACTTCCCTCAGAGGTTGTTTCCAGTCAAAGTGTTAATGTGTTTAAAAATAGGCTAGACAAAGTACTGAATACTCTCATAGTTTAAGACTAAAACATAAGAAAACTCTGCAGGAGATCGCTTGCACGGTGTCTCTGTGAGCAAGCTAAATATAGAGCTATTTACAGTATATATTCTCCACTTTCCTGTAAAATTTCCTTGGTACTTTTCCAGGGTCAAGGTATTTTCTTCAACCTTTTTCCGTACCTGCCTCTGGCAGGGAGGGAGCGGAGGGTGGGGAGAGAGCCTTCTACTTTTCTATCCAGTTTTCTACTACTGCTAGGATAGTTGAAAGAAAAATAAACTTTTACAAAATTTTCCCTGGCACCCGTTGCCATTGGTACCTCCTCGGTATGGGCCGCAAGGCCTTTTGAGGTACTTCTTTTCCTTGTAACTCTCTCTCTCTCTCTCTCTCTCAGGTCAATTAGAAATAAACTAATAGAATTTATAGCGCTTGTCAAAACTGAGAACTTTGATATCATCGGAATAACGGAATCCTGGATTCATTCTGAATCAAGCGATTTTGCAGGAGAATTTGAAATGGTAGTTTACAAAATGTTTCACAAAGATAGGAACGGAAGGGAAGGCGGCGGTGTACTTTTGTATGCTCCGGACTCCCTGCACCCAGTAAACAGTAATATCGTGTCTGCTCATGAAATGTTGGGAATTGATCTAAACCTAAATAATAAAGTAGTGCAGCTACTTCTAGTATATAGACCACCTCACGTGATACCTCGTGGATAAGGATATAAACTTGTATAACAAATTAAGCAGAATAGTGAATAATAAGATCAGTGTGATTTTTGGTGATTTTAATTGTGGTAATGTAAATTGGGAAAACAAAACAGCTGATGCTGAGGCTCAAGACTGTTGGAATTTGCCGATGATAACTTATTAAGTCAATGGGTTGACGGGCCTACTAGGGGTAATAATAAACTAGACCTCATATTCACGAACGAAGATGACCGTGTCTCTAACCTGACTATTGGTGAAAATTTAAGTAACAGCGATCATAATTTGATTAGGTTTGACCTCAGGGTTCCAGTTAATACACGCGAAAAGACTCGTGAAAGACTGGATTTCTCGAGAGCAAATTTTGAAAGCTTCCGAAGTAGTTTAGACACGCTTGAAGTTCTAATAAGTGAGGATGTCAATGTCACCTGGAGCTCATATACTATGCAGGGGTGCTCAGACTTCGGAGACCTTAGGGCAAAATTTGCTAACTATTATCTTTGGCGGGCACAAACACCAAAATTTTCCCCTAATTTATGAACTAAAAATAAATACAAGTGATAGAAGATAATACTCACATTTAATTGCTAGTTGATGGCTTACACTGCTTTAATTCAGCAAGGGCTTTGAAATTTGGCGTGTAATTGGTAACTGTTAGTCTTAAACAGTCATCAAGGTGCTCATCTGTCAAACAGTCCGGTACTTTGATTTAAGCATCTTCATCTTGGAAAATGCTGATTCACAAAGGTATGTGGAGGCAAAAATTGAGGTCAAGTACATAGCACATTTTCTCAGCAGAGGATATTTTTCTTCAGCAAATAAGCTCCAAAAATTGGTACTGAAGGCCCTTGTTTTAATTTCCAGATCATTTTGAAGGAATAAAACTTCTCGTTCTAGGTTAGCTATATCCAATTTAAATAATGCTGATATTTTTGTTGCGATTTCCTCAATATCAACTTTTTCTTCAAATGGAAACCACATAAATTCCACAATAGGTTTTAATTTTTCAAAGTCTATGAAACGTTGCTCAAATTGTTGAATGAGATTCCCTATCTCTTTTGCATAACGGTCTTTGTTAAAATTCTCAAAATTATTTTCTTGGTTAAGTAGCTCTGTCAACATATTAGGGAAGTGTTTCAGTTCCGAACGTTGCAGTTGTGACAAATAGAGTTTTAGAGAATGCTGGAAAGCATTTATAGCACTAATCATTTGAGCAATGTTTTTATCTTTGCCTTGGAGTTCAACATTGAGGTCTCTCAATTTAGCAGTAATATCAGTTAAGAAAGCTAAATCAAGTAACCAAACTTTATTTTCCAACTGATTATAATTATCACCTCTTACAGCCAGAAACTCTTTGATTTCAGTCAGTAAATCCCTAAATCGTTGTAAAAATAAGCCCCTGCTGAGCCATCTTACATTAGTGTGCAATAAAAGATCTGTATGTTCAGAATTGCTTTCTTCTAATTGATTCTTAAAGAGACGTCTTTGTAAACTTTTAGCACGGATAGAATTTACAATTTTATATGCAATATCCATAACGTCTTCCATGTTCAAGCTTTTACTACAGAGTGCCTCTTGGTGAATTATGCAATGAAAATTAAGGAAGTTTGGAAAATCTCTGTCATTCTTACAAAGACTAACGAACCCTAAATTGCAACCAATCATTGACGGAGCTCCATCCGTGGTAATGGCTACAAGTTTTTCAATGGGGATTTTATTCTCAATAGTAAACTCTTTAAATACTTTGAAGATGTCTTGTCCCCGAGTCTTCCCCTTCAATGGTATGATATTGAGCAACTCCTCCTTAGCAGTCATGTTTTTAAATACCATTCTTATGAAAATACATAATTGCGCAGTATCAGTAGCATCTGTTGATTCATCGAATTGAAGCGAAAAGGAAATACACTCATCTATGTCTCTCTTTAACTGCATTTTTAAATCTTTACCCATCTCTTCTGTTCGTCGTGTAACAGTGGGTCTGGAAAGTTGCATGTCTTTAATAGCGGAGATTATTTCAGATTTGTTTTTAAACTGATCAAACAACGAGTCTGCTGCATCCAAAAATGCTTCTTTTACAAATGCACCATCATCAAAAGGTTTCATGTGCTTCGTTAAACTGTGACACACTCGGAAAGATGCAATGGTAGCTGCCTTTGATTTCTCAATTTTCTTTGTAAAAACCAATTGTTGGCTGGTAAGTTGGGATTTCAATTCTCTTATTTTTGCCCTGCGTAGTTCACTATTAACTGGGTATCTTGTTTTATAATGATTATGATTAGCTTTAAAATGCCTTTCAATTATATTTTTTGGCAACAGCTAGAGTAGATTGGCATATTAAGCATATACATTTAGAATTTATGTTTGAGAAAAAGTAAATATCTTCCATTCACTTTGAAAATTATACGTCCTTATAGTCTTATCACTGGTTCGTGTCGCCATTATGAAGCCCTGTCAATAAAAATAAAATTAAATAATGTAATTTTTAAAAAAAAATTTTGCGATCTAGCCACTAATATCAGAGGCTGAACTTTTACCACTTGAAACTTCAAAATCGGACACGCTGCCGGTCGAAATAATGCTAAACTTTTAATACTAAATGTGAAAACGTCAAATTACGTAAAAAACGACTTAAAAATAGACAAATTTCAAATTCGCATCCACACACAAGATGACACGAACGGGTGAACGGTCGACATGATGCTAAACTTTTAATACTAAATGTGAAAACGTCAAATTACGTAATAAACGACTAAAAAATAGACACATTTCATGTTCGCATCCACACACAAGGTCACGCGGACAGGTCAAACGCGGAACTAAATATCGATCCGCCCACTCATCTTTATAAAATCAATAAAATTCGAAAAGACACAGAAAGCCTAGCGAGTCGTTTCTAAAATGCCTTCTGATTGGTTGTATTTTCACGAAACACCCAATCAGCCAACTCGATTCATTATATCCGTTGAAATAGAATCGTCGCTTTAAGCGACACAGAAATTGGCGGAGCAAAGCAATGGTTTCAGACATGTTTTAAACATGTATGTGAGCGCTCTGCTCGCATGTAAAAATTCATTTCTAGTAATTTTTATATTGCCAGTTAAGATTTCATTTAGGCCGGCTATTCCAAAATAAACCAGCGGGCACATTCAAATCCATGGCGGGCACACGTGTGCCCGCGGGCACGGGTGTGAGCACCCCTGTGACATATAGGGATCAATTTAGAATATTACAGAACACTTTTATACCCCTAAAATGGTTCCTTGTCAACAAAGTCACCGAAATGGTTTAACAACGAAATTAGGAGGGCTATTACGGGAAGAAATAGAGCCTACAAACTACTTAAGTCGCATTTCAACCACACTAATTCAGAAAACTATATAAACTTACGTAGGAGGGTTAAATCCTTAATTAAATCAGCCAAACGTGATGAAGAAGCTAGAGTTGCCTCACTCTGTAAAGTTAACCCTAAAGAATTTTTTGCCCATGTTAACAGCAGAAAGCCAATTAAAAATTCTGTAGGCCCCCTTAAAAGATAGAAATGGCGTACTGAAATTCAGTGATAAAGATATAGCTAATACATTAAACGAGTTCTTCGTTACAGTCTTCACGGAGGAAGAGACAAGAGAAGTGCCAAGTCCTCGGATTACATATGATGGTGACGATCCCGTAGAGACCATAAGTTTTACGAGAAATGAGGTACAGCAATTAATTGATAAGATGAATAAATACAAATCACCTGGTCCCGACTTATTTCTTCCAAGGGTATTAAAAGAGGTTAGCCACAATGTTGTTGACGACTTAGTAACCATATTCAAACAATCAATCGAGTTAGGGAAAGTTCCAACCGACTGGAAGTTAGCAAATGTAACACCTATCTTTAAAAAGGGTGATAGGGAAAATCCTTGTAATTATCGCCCGATCAGTTTAACATCAGTTGTCGGCAAACTGTTGGAATCCATCATTACAAAACGTATTGTGTATCACCTTGAATCTAACAATCTAATTTTTTATTCTCAACATGGATTTAGGCGACATAGATCATGTCTGACAAACCTGTTAGAATTTTTCCATAATATGCATACACTGTACGATGCAAGTAGGGCAATAGACATAGTGTATCTCGACTTTCAAAAAGCCTTTGACAAAGTCCCTCACGCTAGATTGATAGCTAAAGTCAAAGGACTAGGAATCACTGGCTCGTTTTCAACTGGATTGAGGATTGGTTAAAAGATAGAAAGCAGAGAGTGGTAATAAATGGAGTGGCTTCGAAGTGGGCGCCCGTCACCAGTGGTGTCCCACAGGGTTCCGTGCTGGGTCCTTTACCTTTTATCATCTATATTAATGATATAGACGTCGGGCTTTTAAGTGCAATCTCCAAATTTGCAGATGATACGAAATTAGGAAGTAGTGTAGGTACTGAGGAGGGTGTAAGAACGCTTCAGAACGATCTTGACAGGTTGGGCGAATGGTCTGCTACGTGGCAGATGCCATTCAACTTCGACAAATGTAAGGTAATGCACATAGGTTATAAAAACCCGAAGACCGATTACTCTCTCTTGGGAAGGAACTTGACTGAGACCGATCTAGAGAAAGACTTAGGAGTCTATATCAGCAACGATCTGAAACCGTCGAAGCACTGTGCAGAAGTCGAAAAGAGGGCCTTAAAATTATTAGGTTATATTAAAAGACAGTTCCAGTTTCGGAACAAGGAGACTGTAATGTCTCTTTATAATTCTCTAGTCAGACCTCAGCTGGAATACTGTGCGCAGTTTTGGTCTCCATCCCTCAGGAAGGACATAGAAAGGTTAGAAAGAGTACAAGCAAGGGCTACAAAATTGATCCCTTCACTGAGAATGCAAAGCTACCAACGGAGATTGGAGCGCCTAAATCTGTTTAGCTTAGAGACGAGGAGGTTGCGAGGTCAGCTTATTCAAGTCTTCAAGATGCTCAAAGGAATAGACAGGGTAGATTACAGAAACTTATTCTCACTTAATGCCAATCCGACAAGAAATAATGGGTTTAAACTGGAACTAAAGACATTTAGGACCTCTGTCTGCGGAAATTTCTTTTCCTATAAAATAGTTAATACCTGGAACCAACTTCCCTCAGAGGTTGTTTCCAGTCAAAGTGTAAATGTGTTTAAAAATAGGCTAGACAAAGTACTGAATACTCTCATAGTTTAAGATTAAAACATAAGAAAAATCTGCGGGAGTTCGCTTGCACGGTGTCTCTGTGAGCAAGCTAAATATAGAGCTATTTATATATTCTCCACTTTCCTGTAAAATTTCCTTGGCTACTTTGCCAGGGTCAAGGTATTTTCTTCAACCTTTTTCCGTACCTGCCTCTGGCAGGGAGGAAGCGGAGGGTGGGGAGAGAGCCTTCTACTTTTCTATCCAGTTTTCTACTACTGCTAGGATAGTTGAAAGAAAAATAAACTTGTTTTATAACAGGAACCTCCCAGAGTGGACCGAAAGGTCTTTGAGGCTTCCTCTTGTCCTTGTAACTCTCTCTCTCTGTGTGTGTGTGTGTGTGTGTGTGTGTGTGTGTGTGTGTAGCTTAGCTTTAGATGTGTTATATATACATATATATCAAGAAAAAGCTGCACATTTTATGTTTGTAATGACTCAAAAATTAAGGATCGTGCACTTTGAATTTTTAAACTTTTTAGCCACGGTCCCTGGAAAGGTCTGACGCTGTTTCATTTCACGCGGGTTTTATGCTCAATACGTGACCCATTAATTTATTTTGGAATGCATCTGAGGCAAGTTCCATTTTTCCTCTGTTAACAGTGGAATTTCTTCTGTAATGTTTGGGGAAACCATCCGGATCTACTTTTTTGTTGCCTGAGTGATCCGCTAAACGTGTTTCAACCAACCACATGGCGTCATTTATTTTTTGGGGGGGGGGGGTGTATGTCACCCACCTCAGGGAGAAAAAATATTTTGAGATCTTGTCAAGCTGGTAACTACATATACAAAATGTATGAGTATTTGGGCAGTCACTGATTCATTCGAATGATACGTAATACACGAACTGAATCTCACCGATTTTGCCTAAAAACTCCCATGCTTCCAAACGGTATATACACATAAGAATACTTTAAATGTATTAACGTCATATCAGATATTTAAACTGTATAAGAAAAAGCTATTAGCCCGAGCACTAAGGGATAAGCGGCCAACTCAACCCAACCCAGGAGCCAGCAGGCGGGAACGAGCCAGAGCCTAGCTGCCCAAAACTCGCCACCCTGACTATTGAGCACCGGACGCCCTTTTTTACCTGAATAGAGATTTTAAATTTTTAATTATAACGCAGGAAACCATGTATCCTTTTCTTCTGTTCACTCGTCTTCTCTTGCACCTTATTTGTGGAACTTATTATGCATGCGCAGTCACTGTATTAACACTGCTAAAACTAGGTTCAGGTATTCAGATGGTCTCCAAATATACTTAGTCTTCTTCAATTTATAAAAACACTTCTCGTGAGATCAGGGAAGCTAAGCGACTTTTGGGTAAGTTCTGTCGTTGTTTGAGTGACCAAACTTTGCATTAAGATGCTGTAGCGATCCGTTGTTGGAATCCCACGTAAAGTCGCAGGTTCTCTCAGGTCACACGACCTCTTTCGTTACGTTAGTGATTAAATACCCCGAAACATTATTATTTATTTAAATTATATAGTTTAAACTGAGCCGAAAACCTAAATTAATGTTTGGTTAAAACTCGTCATACCAAGTTGAAGAGGCGTAAAGTATCATTGAAATCAGACCTCTTGTTTATATTGATTTCTTTATGGTATAATTCTTATAGAAAAATTTCTTAAATTTATGAGTAGAGTATGTTGAAAAAGAGATATGAAACAATGAAACATTTGTTTAATTATTTCTTCTTTCAACAATGCATTTACTCCGAAGGAGGTCGTGAGTGCGCTATATAAATACAGTACATACATATGGTTGTGTCCCCTATAAAGAAAGAACGGGACACACACACACACACACATATATATATATATATATATATATATATACACCAGAGCTTGTTATATTTATCAACATCATTAAAAGTTGCAAAAAGTCGCAAGTCGCAAAATTTAATTTTAAGTAGCGCGACAAGGTTGAAAGTATTCCAATTTGCGACTTTTCGTACGTACATTTATCTTCATATTTATGATATGTGTGTGGGGTGTGTGTGGGTGTGTGGGTGTGTGGGTGTGGGTGGGTGCGAACACGGCAAACTGGAAACTACAAATTTAGGCACACATTTTTATGTTTTATTACTTGAAAAATGTCATATTTTCATGCATTTTTTTTTAAAGGGACGTTTGGGTGTCCTGGTCACGTATTAGTGGGACACCGGGACACAAGCTCAAAAAAAAAAACGGGACAGTCCCAGGGAAAATGAGACGTATGGAAACCTAAATTTATATTTTATACATCATCGACTGGGTAGAAAGGTGACAAGGTGGAAGTGATAGAATCAAGTGATTGGCTATAAAAACTGTGAGGGTGAGATTTCGGGTTGGGGTTGGGGGAGGATCCACACACACATACACAAAATAAAATAAATGAATAAAGCTAAGAATACCCATGCCCATGGCGAGTGGGGAGGAAATGGGTACTTCGAGAAAATTAATATTAAGATAATTATATTCTCAAATTTGCTAGTAGAGTATGACCGTAATTAAGGTTAAATGTCAGAGATAAACAAAGTAAATGCAACAATGACATTGACTCAGGGCCGTAGCTAATGGTAATCTCCAGGGGAGGCTACTGGTAATATAGGGGGAGGCTACTGGTAATATAGGGGGAGGCTACATAGTACCGATAATATAGGGAATTCGGTGCTGGTTAAGTGTGCGGTCTACCTACGATTGGTTAAGTTTAATCATGATATTTTTGTTAAAACTAACGAAAATATCATGACTAAACCTAACCAATCGTCAAGGGCGATTGACAATGGGATGTAAACAAACAATTAGTAAACAAGAAGCTATAATTAAAAGGTAGACCGCCGAATCGTAGGTAGACCGCACACTTAACAGCACCGGGAATTCTTTGTACAAATAAAACGCATGTTAAAGTTAAAATGTTATATATACGCATTTATTGGACGAGGTCAATTAGAAAATTACAAAACTGAATTATAATTCTCAAACTACTTGGTACTTTATTTTAGTTAATCTATATTTAGGGCTTAGAGGAGGCTCAAAATTTTTCAGGGGAGGCTGAGTGGCGACACCCAAGCTACGGCCATGCACTAACGACGTGTTTCTTTCAACTGCAAAACAATATAGAACATACTCATTGTAAAATTTCCCTTTTGCCTCCAGATCGAACCCATCTCCAAACTTCGAAGATATTCCTTTGACAATAAACTATAATCTCTTATTAAAATAAATGGTACTTTCCTTTTATCCCAGACCCCAGACTTTTTTCCAGTTGCCAGACTTCAATTTTGACAGAATATTTTTGTTAAAACTAACGAAAATATCACGACTTAACCTAACCATTTATCAAGAGCGTACAGTTTACCTAACCGGGCATTCAATTAACCTAATTAGTTGGTAAGGTTAGGTTAAGTCGTGATATTTTCGTTAGTTTTAACGAAAATATTCTGTCAAATTGAAGTCTGGCAACTGGAAAAAAGTCTGGGGTCCGGGATAACAGGAAAGTACTAAATAAATTACACACACACACTCGTCAGAATACGATGCAAAGAACATCATTAAATTGTAGAAAAAAAATAAGCTACTTTTTCCCAACACTGACAGAACGATGCGCGCGCATGTATAAAATCTAGAATGCTTTCGTTCAGTTCCAAATCGTTATATCAATCGCATTCAATTCGTATACAGGTATGAGCGATAGATTTGGAGAATAGTTAACAGTAAGACGTTAAAAAATGTGTCGTATATTTGCGATGTTTCCATAAATATTTACTTTAGTTTAGCATTGTATGTATTTCTAATATTTATGTATCGAAAACCAGGATGTTTTTAGCTCTTATTCATTGTATTCGTTTCACTATTGACATTTCAACACACGTGTCACTTTTTTTTGCGAGGGGAGGGGGATTGGGTTGTTTAACTTCCTTCGCGACATCTAGGTTCATATGACGTTGGGGACCTGCAGTTTTACGTGGGATCCGAACCACGGGTCGCTATATCATCTGAATACAAAGGACGGTCTCCCATCCAACTATTTCCAGACTCAATGTTGCTTAACTTTGTTGACTGACGGGAAGCTGTGTTACGACATTGCTCATCCAGAAAATTATACCCGTATATATATATATATATTATATATATATATATATATATATACAGGGTGGGCCGTAAGTTTCCATACATAGAAAAAATTAAACGTTTGTTTTATGTTTCAGATACCCTAAGAATATGCGTTTGACGTAAGATCTTGTTTACTGATGAAGCAAATTTTTACGTCAATGGAGAGGTTAATCGGCAAAACATACGTTATTGGAGTAATGCTAACCCTAACTGGCTGAGTCCGACGAAGATGCAAGGTGCCGGTAAAGTGATGGTGTGGGCCGGGATATGGGGTGACAGAATTATTGGACCAATTTTTTTTGTCAGTGGAAATCTTAATGCCGAAAGGTATCTTAACATGTTGCAAGAAGAGATTTTCCCATCCCTGCTAAACGAGGAAGGTAACTTCCCAGTTTACTTCCAGCAAGATGGAGCTCCACCTCATTATGGTCTTCACGTGCGTCGGTATTTGGATCAGCAGTAGTTTCCGGATGCTTGGATTGGTCGGCGTGGTCCTGTGGAGTGGCCTCCCAGATCCCCAGATCTCACCCCCCTTGATTTCTATCTTTGGGGGCACTTGAAGGCCATGGTGTATCAGGAAAAGATACGAGACATAAATCATCTAAAGGAACGTATCACCAACGCCATTACAAGCATAACGTCAACTGTGCTAATGCGTGTTCATCAACAGTGGGGAACACGTATTGAAATGTTTTCAAAACAATGGCAACCATGTAGAGCATATTATATAAATAAAAATGGTTGTCCATAAAAAAATGTTTAGTTTTCCTATGTATGGAAACTTACGGCCCACCCTGTATATATGCTGCAAACCCACAAGGAAAAAGAAAAACGATTACAAGGCCTTTCGTGTATTCAAAGCTACACCTCGTCAGGGTGTCATTCCCTGACGAGGTGTAGCTTTGAATACACGAAAGGCCTTGGAATCGTTTTTCTTTTTCCTTGTGGGTTTGCAGCATTCATTCATTTCACGTGTTTTATTGTGAAATTCATCCCATATATATGTTATATATATATATATATATATATATAAAACCTTGGTTAACCTTGGCTTTTGCTTCCGCTCGAATTGTTCATTCTGACTCAGGTCAAGCTTGTCGTTCCACCTTGGACCTACAGCTTAACGTGGAATCCGAACCACGACTCACCACGGGTGGTCAGAAATTACAAATTCCTTGCCCGGATTCGACCTCACGATCAGCAGCCCAGCGTCTTAACCACTAGGCCACCAGGGTACCCATTTACCTACCAACCTATTTTTTCTAGAAGGGTGAACAGCTGGGTAAGTTGCACTCCGTCTGCTGTCGCTGGGAATTGAACCCGGGGCCGGTGGATTCGTAGTCAGCGATGCTAATCACTACACGAACGAGGCGCATATATATATATATATATATATATATAATATATATATTATATATATATATATAGTGGCCTACGGATCACCAATTTGATTTGGCAGAGAAAGTAGGCTTACTATAATTTATGAATTAAATTGAAATTAATAATTTAAGGTCAACAGCTTGGGAATTACAGCCCAAACAAACATGTTTAATAAGAAGAGAAAAATTAATTTGTTGTTTTGTGTTTAATTAGGAAAATAAATCAATTATTTGTTCACAGTGATTAACAATTCTATAACGGTATTTATACTATGTTAAAGATGACTGATTACACTGGTCAACACTCATTTTATTGCCAATCATATTAGAGTGATTTTGGGGTAACTTTGTGGTGCTGATTCCGAATATGACATCGGTTTTGCTAGATTGGCTCTAATTTATGAGATAATTGGTACCCCATTGAAACACGTAAAAATGCAAAAATTTAATGTTCAGGCGGAGCCTACTTACAAATCGCATTGAAATCGTCTCAAATCATACAAAAGTAAACACATGAAATACATAATGGCATTTTATTCGGTCTCACCATCTAGAATGTTCCGGTAGTTTCCCATATGCACGCGTTATGGTTACGTTTCCTATTAATTGAGGGTATTCATTATCTCAAGAACTAGAGCCAAATCGGAAAAACTACTTTCATTTTGGAATTCAGCAACCCAAAATACCCTAAATTCGTACGAATTTCCTTGGCAACGAAAAAAAAAAGTTTTTTTGTTGACCTGTGTTATTTATTAGCAATAAGAAATGTTATACAGTCTAATTGTTAAGTACACTAATTCAGGTAGGCTAATGAGATATGCAGAGGTGAACAGAGAATAAGTAATTAAGCCAATAATAACTGAAATAATGAAAGTACAGAATGGTACAGTAAATGGATTAGGTCGGTAAAATGAAATGCATAAAAGAATCGGATGCAAAATAAGTTAGTTATATGAATGAACACAGTAACAAGGTGATACAAGACTACGGTATTGGTACAACACTTGAATAGGCCTTCTGCGTCTTAAAGGGAAAGTTAGTTTGAACGGTATTGAGGACACTTTTTAGGGCCTACGAGATTAGGCACGGGAGGGCCGAGTGAGGGCCTACGAGAGGCTTACCGACCTGCGATTTCGACGGAGATAACTCTGAAGACTGACGAGGGACTATATGAAGGTTCACCGTACTGCGTTTCGACGGAGATGGTCTGAGGACGTATAGACCTACCGGCAGGAGGATGTGTTGAGGGCCCGTTGATAGACTTGTTGAAAGGGCGCCGAACGAATTGTGGTGAAGGATGAGTGAAACTAGGGCCAGAAGGATGATGCCGGTAGAGTGATGTTTGCTTTCGGCGGGATGAAATTGTACGTCGCCTCAAGTGTTGATTCGCTTCGTGTATTGTTGAGGTGTTGCTTGAGGGACTGAGGCCGGCTGATGTCGAACGGCGCTACGTGAAAGAAGAGATTCACGAGGAGGCGTAACGAGCAAAGTGAGGGCGAGTTTAGTGAACTATGGCTTATATACAGTAGTCTCGGAAGACGTTAACTTTTCGCGGGCCTTTTGGGAGAAGACAAATATCCTTTTGTTTTTCTCTCCTTGAACGCCACGTGTGTTTTTCGATTTCTGATGATTCCCGGATGTTTGCGGACGTGAGGAAAGGAATTTCCGGTCGGTCTCTACATATATATAAGGTTGTAACATATATTCTGCTCGATTTTCTAGTTCATTCAGAACAAAAATTAAATGACTTATAAAGACAAATTTGCTCGAATTTTTAGTTTATTCACGACAAAAATTAAATGACATAATGACAAATTAATCATCAATATAATTCCCTTCTTTTTCTATAACCTCCTCCCACCTGTAGAAAAGTTTTTTATGCCACGTTCGAAGAAACCCCTTGGTTTCGAGTTAAAAAAGCGATCACTTCGTTTTCGATAGCTTCCCTGGATTGCAACTTTTGTCCATCTAGGTGGTGTTACAGACTTCTGAATAAATGGTAGTCTGAAGGTGCGATGTCCGGAGAATAAGGTGGATGAGGCATTTTTTCCCAACCAAATGCCTCCAATTGGGCACTGGTGATTCGAGCAGTGTGAGGGCGCGCGTTATCCTGGTGGAATAGAACACCTCTGCGATTAATTAATGCAGGACGTTTTTCTTGTAATGCCATCTTCAATCGTTGGAGTTGTTGGCAATAGACTTCAGCTATGATTGTTTGGTTATCTGACAGCTCAAAATGAATAATTCCTTGCATATCCCACCAAACGCATGGCAAAATTTTCTTTGGATGGGGTCCATTCCTTGGCTGAGGTTCAGGCTTTGTTTCACGGCTAAGCCACTGATGTCGACGCTTAATATTGTTATTGAGGACCCAGTGACGATCCGATTTAAAAACGGTGCCTGCAGTTACGAGAATGCAGTGATGTGCAAATATCAATTCGATGTTGAAGATTCGCTTGTGACAAATCATGCGGAACCCATTTTCTAACCTTCACTACTTTTCCTAACAGCTTCAAATGACGATGAATGATCATATGGCTAACGCCGAGTTGCAGGCCAAGTTCTCTTACAGTTACCGTTCGGTTTTCCTCCACTGTTGCTTTCAGCAACTCTTCGTCTAACTCATTTGGTCGTCCTGTTCGTTGATAATCTTTCAGACTTAAGTCTCCATTTCTGAACTTCTCAAACTATCTCCTACACATCCATTCGCTCACATCATCATTTCCATAAACTCTTTGAATGTTTCTTGCGGATTCACTCGGTTAGATCCTTTATGGAACTCATACAGCATCACATGTCGAATAATTATGCTCTTTCGTGGGCTCCATGTTTTTTCAATTACTGTAATATCGTAGGGGTGGCGTTGTAACTGTATGAAAAACACAAGAGAAAATATTCATTAGCCTAATCCTACACTAGCCTAAGTCATTCTGTATCGTGATAAAACCTTTTTTTTTTATGCGAGTGGAAAATGGCGTACCTTCCTACCCAAATTTAGTCGAATGGTCACTATGCAAAGATGGTCACATTGGCAGGTTCTACTATATACATAGTTTTTTTTTCTAGAAAGAAAAGTTCCGGAACTCTGCTATAAATTTCCTACAATCTTTGCCACTTGTTACCTCATTCCACCCCGTGACCACCCGAATCCAAAAAAAAGCGTCTTTTCTATTTCTAAAATTGTCATGAAGAAAAGTCGATCAATTTATCAGTTTTTATTGCACTTTGGGGACTAACTCCCCATGTGTAGAGAAGGTACAGTAAAAATTTCATGCTTTTATTTCATTAATAAAAAAATAACCTTTTAAAGTGACAGATGTTTAAAAAAATCACCCGATATATCGGGCTCCAGCTTCGTACTCGGTTTTCATTATACAGAATATAACTATTAGGGAATTATCATTCTTTCATCCTTCTGCACTCACTCAACACGCCGCAGTTTCATTCAGTCTTCTCTCGTCAAGCGCTAATCTGTGGCTTCCTCACAACCCCACTCTTATTAAACTCAAGCGCCTGCTTTCAGATGCCTGAGAAAAAGGTGTTGACACGCGACATTTTTTCAGGTGCCTGAGTTCAAGCACCTGGTTTCAGACACAGTGTAAACAGCGATTAATTCAAATAGCGTTCTCTGATCTCCCCATTCAAGTGGCTTATATTTGGCTTACAAATGGTTTATTCACTCAATAAGTCTTATTACGTACCCGCGGAAACATAATGACTTGTTGACTGAATAGATTTATGATACATATACGGTTTAGGCCTCATTCTACAGGGTGTTCGAAAAGTCCCGTCACCCCCTGCAAAATGTACATATTGTAATACCAATTTTATTTTTGTGTGATTAATTGTATTTGTAAGTGGTAGGTGTAATTTAAGAAACAAGTCACTAGCAACAATTACTTTAATTGCAGTAAATACAGTTAGTAATTACTAATTGTTGGGAAAACGGTCAAAAACCGTTCACAGGCTTCATATCGTTTCTGCATGTCTGTATCGCTTAATTCATTAACAAGTGACGGACGGTATGGTTTCATGCCGAGATCTTTTGTCATGTGATCTCTCATTGTGGACATGGGGACTGCAAGTTCTTGTGATCGTTTCCGAAGTGATTTTTTCGGTGAACGAGCCACCGATGCAATCACACCTTCACATTGTTCTGTTCGCGTTGTTGGTCTTCCCGACCGTGGTCTGTCCTTGCTGGAGCCAGTTTCAAACAGCTTTTTCTCCAAGCGTAATACAATCTTGTTTGGTGGTGCAGCTTTATTGAATCTTGTATTGAAATCATTCTGGGTATCATGCATCGTTTTGCCAGTATGTGACCTTTCATGAGCCCATGTGCTCATCACTATCCTTTCCTCCAGGGTGTAAGTGGACTGGTCTGCCATTGTTCACACAACTCTAATACCTGGAAAAGAAAAAAATGTCAATGAATCACACATAAATTCAATTAATCACACAAAAATAAAATTGGTATTACAATATGTACATTTTGCAGTGGATGACGGGAGTTTTCGAACACCCTGTATTTCTCTTATTTTCACGTGTTAACGGAAGTCGAACTAACACTGAAAAGCATATTCATATGAGGGCCTCTTCAGAAGTGGCTAAGTGACAAACGTAAAAAAACGCAGAAAACGCATTTAAAGTTGTACCAAATCCAGACATGGGGTAATAGTAATAAGCAATAGTAATAGACTATTACAGGATTTTTCAAGTAATAGTAATAGATCATAATTTTTTGGCTGTAATAGTAAGAGTAATATAAGGCAAAGTAATAGATAATAGTCTATTACTTTTCTCTTACAGTGGCAATGGACATATTGTGCGAACAAAGAACTGAAAAATGAACTAAATCTACTCTAAACTAAACTAAACATGTATGGGAACTAATATTGTGGAAAATTTTTCCTTCAATAAAATAAAATTTATCAAAACTAGTCTCTGAAATTGTAATGATTTGGTTGAAACAAATATTTGTTAACACTACTTCTAATTGCATTTAAATAGATAAAGACCCTTTTCAAATGAGTGAAGTACCCCACATACAAAAGTAATAGTAATAGAAGAAATCAAAAGTAACAGTAACAGTAATAGTAATAGAAACCCAGTAATAGATCCCATGTCTGACCAAATCTGTGCCAACTTCGTCGAAATATCTTCAAAATTATCAAAATTTATGTCACTTTCAAATATGGTACAACTTTAAATGCGTTTTCTGACGTTTTTTATTTTGTCGCTTAGCCACTTCTTCCTGGGAGGGCCTCATATATGCGTGAGTGAAGCCTGAAAGCATTGCTGTTTGTAGTTTGCAGTTTAGTAAGAAATATACAAAACTACAGGGTGATAAAAAGTGTTCCCCCAAAAATGTGTAATTTTTTTAGGGGGGAAACACCTTTTCTGGGTCACCCTGTATATGTTATTATAGAGAAGTACAATAACCGTAGACTGATGTTGATACTGAAACTGAAGGGTTAACTAGCTTGTACATATCTGAAAAACGCATCATAAAATGAGATAAACTCAAAAGCTGGACTTGAAAAGAATTTTAGGGGTTTCTCGGAACGTTTAGTGGTAAAACACGTGTCCGGGACCAGTGGTGGGCAAGTAACGAAGCATTTATAATCGATTACAGTAACTAAGTAATTTTTCCAGTAATCTACTTATAACTAATTACTTTTCTGAACGACTACTTTTTACTCGTAATCGATTAAAAATTTATCAATAGTAACTCCTTTTTACTTCATTACTTTTGTAAAAAATCTATACAATTACTTTTTTATATTTTTCTTTTATTTTTTATTGATAATAATGGAGCCGTGTTGCCATATGTATTTGAATCCAGGAATTTTGGGCCAGAATCTACGAAATTTTTTCCGGTCAACCTCTGGCAAGTGGCCACACTAAGTAAACGTTGAAAAGCAATATACAGTACTCGTATAATTAATTAATCCAGAGAAGTAATTTCTGTTTTACACCTTTAGTTACTTTTCAGACATCAGTAATTTTTACTTTTAATCGATTACTTATTTAAGCAAGTAATTTCACTTCTACTTGATTACTATTTTCGGCAAGTAATTCTACTTTCACTCCACTGAAACCTCCTCTATGCTGCGCGGCTTACTTCAGTCTCTATATTATACAGGGTGTTAAAAAAGAAACTCAACCCGAAACAGAAAGAAAAGGGTTAGGTTACAATCATATATATATTCTCCAATGCGTTGCGTTTCCTTTAGAACACCCTGTATTACGAAATACATATACATATAAACGCTCATGCAATGCGTACAATTTTTACTACTTAATTTTAAATATGTTTATGTTTACGTAACATTAATGTCACAGAATTTGCTTGACCCGAATTGGAAGAGCCTAAATAGAATTCGACGAATCCCTAAGCGGTGTATCACGAGACCCAAGGGTGTCGCCATTAAATTTCAGGTGCGTCGCAAAAGTGTTGTTACGGATATTCAATTCGTTGGGTTTCTAACTCCGCTAATAACACTGGCAACGCTCGCAAGTACACTTAATTAATTAGCGTTGGTTTCATATGTTTACACATTAGGTTAGGTTAGGAAATATTAGCCATTCTCATTTGGTGCCTTTACCACGAATGTGAATGGGAATAGGAATGGGAATAGGAATGGGAATAGGAATGGGAATGAGAATGAGAATAGGAATAGGATTGGGAATGACATTGAGTGGTAAGTAATCGCTGTAGCTACCTTATGCAGTCTCGTCATTTTTTACTTTTCAATTGTGGATAGTAACATTTAACCCAATAAAAATAGCTTAATTAACTTAACCTAACCTAACCTTCATTATATCTTTTTTCATATTTTTTTTTACATGAAAATGTCGCTACACGCATGTTCGTGTCATGATGGATGAGTTCGGTGTGTATTATGAAGATTATCACCGTTTCGTAAAGTAGCCAAAACCACACACGCGTTCTCTCTCCCTCACATTATATATATATATATATATATATATAATATATATATATCAGACATGGGGCTACGGCCTGGCTTTGACCTGAAGGCCGGCCTCGGACATATTTTGCAGGCATCGGCCTCGGACCTTTGATAAATTTTATTCTGACAGGTGACTAGTCAGGCGTCAGTCTTTGATAAATACAGTGTGTCCGTAAAGTCATGGTGGGATTTTAAATAGCTATATTATTGCAACGAAACATGATAATGAGATGAAACAATGCCAAATTGAAGAACAACTCTCAAAGTTGTATCTTGTAGTTAGTCTAGCTAAGCTTAACCTTTATCTCGTAGTTAGTCTAGGCTGTCCACATGCCTATGTTGAACATGAGCGTAATAGCCCGAAAGTTAATGTGTGGTGTGCTCTAGCACGAGATCGAGTGATTGGCCCATTTTTCTTCGCGGAACCCACTGTGACGTCACACAACTACCTCGCTATGTTGGAACATTTTGCAGTACCCCAATTTATTGACAATATGTCATCTTTCAGCAAGATGGTGCTCCTCCGCACTATGCCAACGTTGTTCGAGAATTCCTTAATGAAAAATTTCCACAGAGATGGATAGGAAGAGGAGGATGGAAGCCATGGCCTCCACGCTCTCCGGACCTGACACCTTTGGACTTTTATTTGTGGGCTACGTCAAGCAAAGCGTGTACAGTGTACCCATTAGGGATATTCATCACTTGCACGAGCGAATCACGGAAGCTATCGCATCCGTCACTCCTGATGTTCTTGGGCGTGTGTGGCTGGAATTGAATCACCGCCTAGATGTCTGCAGGCTACCAGAGGAGCCCATATCGAACTACGTTAAATGAAGTTATTCTTTTAGAGTTGTTCTTCAATTTGCCTTTTTTTCATCTGATTATCATGTTTCGTTGCAATAATATAGCTATTTAAATTCCCACCATGACTTTACGGACACACTGTACTATTCAGTTAGGTGACCAACGGATTAGTGATAGGTCACTGTAACGTTAGGTACATAAATATTATATATATCGCAGTATATAAATATTATTCAGTCAGTCAGCAGGAGAGCAACTGACTTAATGTGGCAAAACTAGTGTGGGAAAGCAATCTATCAGTTGGTCATCAGTTGAACTGAGCTCATATAATGTGTTTGTGTTATTTATGTGTATAAACTATTATACTGTATCTATTTCTACAACAAAAAATAGGCCAAACTAGAGAAGAATACCACCTGGTATACCGATAACTAGCTACTAGTGTCGGCATTATAACTGAAATGTAAATTGTTATATTGTTTGCAAATAATTTTTTCGGTCTTTTTAATTTACTTTAATAATATAAAGTATTAGACATATAACTTTAAAAATGTCTGATAATGGATAATATCAGGGTGCAATATATTCTAAATATTATAGTTATTATATTATTATCGTATATATAATTATATAGTAATGGCATGATATAAACTTCATACCTATAGGCCTACTGTACATCAGAAACATCTTTCCCCTACAGTACAAGCTACAATTACATTAATGATCTTTGATAGACTTTAAGACCACAATTTCTTATTGCCAAGATACATAAAAATGCAAAACTTAAACAAAATAAGGCATCTTCAAATGTAGCTCTGCAATGCTCGCTAGATTCGCTAATAACATTGGCCAACAAGTATTTTTTTTCAATATAATTATGGGTGGGCTAGATAGCTATTGGGACACTGATTCCAAATCTGTTTTTGATTTCCCTCTAGCACGTCTAGTTTTCGAGATGAGAACGATCATAATATATATATATATATATATATATATATATATATATATATGATGAATAAAACCACGAAGGAAAGGAAACACAAAAAGGTGCTCAAGCGCTTTCGTCTAATGACATCCTCAGGAACACTGAAGTACATAAAAGGTTACGGCCTATATATAGGTTACAGAAAGAAAAAAAAAGAAAAATAAATAAATAACATACATACACACAAACATATATATATATATATATATATAATATATATATATATATTATATATATATATATATATATACAGGGTGGGCCGTAAGTTTCCATACATAGGAAAAATTAAACGTTTGTTTTTATGTTTCAGATACCCTAAGAATATGCGTTTGACGAAAGAGCAACGAATTGAAATCATACTGATGGCTGGGTCGGGAAGCAGTCGCATGGTTGCAATGAACTTTAACAGACAACATGGAACGAACATCACACACGACACTGTGGCAAAACTTATTAACAAGTTTCAGAAAACTGGAAATGTTGCAGATCAACCGCGAAGTGGTCCAAGACGTACAGCCACCGATGAAGACACAACAGCTACGATACTTACAGCGCTTACACGGAGTCCCAGAAAAAGTACACGACGGTTGTCTGCAGAAAGTGGTGTCAGCAGATCGAGTATCAGGCGCATTTTGAAAGCAAACAAATGGCATCCATACAAATTGCATATGGCACAGCATTTGAGTGAAGACGACCCGGATACACGGATGGAATTCTGTGAATGGGCATTAACCAAAGTGAACGAGGATGCAAACTTTTCAACTAAGATCTTGTTTACTGATGAAGCAAATTTTTACGTCAATGGAGAGGTTAATCGGCAAAACATACGTTATTGGAGTAATGCTAACCCTAACTGGCTGAGTCCGACGAAGATGCAAGGTGCCGGTAAAGTGATGGTGTGGGCCGGGATATGGGGTGACAGAATTATTGGACCAATTTTTGTCAGTGGAAATCTTAATGCCGAAAGGTATCTTAACATGTTGCAAGAAGAGATTTTCCCATCCCTGCTAAACGAGGAAGGTAACTTCCCAGTTTACTTCCAGCAAGATGGAGCTCCACCTCATTATGGTCTTCACGTGCGTCGGTATTTGGATCAGCAGTTTCCGGATGCTTGGATTGGTCGGCGTGGTCCTGTGGAGTGGCCTCCAGATCCCCAGATCTCACCCCCCTTGATTTCTATCTTTGGGGCACTTGAAGGCCATGGTGTATCAGGAAAAGATACGAGACATAAATCATCTAAAGGAACGTATCACCAACGCCATTACAAGCATAACGTCAACTGTGCTAATGCGTGTTCATCAACAGTGGGGAACACGTATTGAAATGTGTTTTCAAAACAATGGCAACCATGTAGAGCATATTATATAAATAAAAATGGTTGTCCATAAAAAAAATGTTTATTTTTCCTATGTATGGAACTTACGGCCCACCCTGTATATATATATATATATACACATACATATCTACACACACACACACACATATATATATATATTATATATATATTATATATATATATATATATGCAATAAACAGAGAAGTAAAAATAAAAATTAAAAATTAAAGGATTAACAGAGAGTCATACAGATTTGTAAGGAAAAATATCGATTTTTAGCACAAGATCAAATGAATTATAAAAATACAAATTTATACTGGAAATCTGCCCGGGTTTTAACACTTTGCATTTTATAGTCAAGTTCCGATATATATAAAAATAAAATGAAGATTAAAAGTTAATAAAGTAGCATACAAGTTTACCAAAGATTTAGCGTCCTACCCTTTTTATCTAAATCTGTTTTGAAGGAATTCAAAACAACAGGATCGAGTTGAAACAGACCTTTGCTTATGTTGAAGTTATTTGAAAGTTGGATAATGGCAGACTCAAGATATTTCTATTAACAATGTTGCTAGAGTGAAATAAACTGAAGCATTATTCCAATCAATACAGTGGGATAACTCTGACAAATGGACAAAAAGAGCACTGGACAACTGTCCTGTTCTAACGGAATATTGATGCTGTTTTATACGTGTGTGCAAATCCTTTCCCGTCTGACCTATGTAAAAGGAATCACATTGTTTACACCCAATTTTATAGATAATGCCTGAATTATTGGTAGGGCTATTTTTTTATGATATTTTCACAATATTGTTATATGAAAATACTACATTAATATCCAAAAGTTTAAGTACATTAGCAATGCCTAAAAAGCCGGGAAAAATGGAAGTACTAAAATATTTTTTGACAAAGTACGAGTGTTATTATTGACACGATAGAAAGTTCGTTTTGCCTTGTTGAGACAAGATTCCATAAACGCAGATGGATAACACACATCACTTCCAATACCGTTGATTTTTTCGGCATCGATGTATTCCGGACTGGCGATCCTAAGGGCGCGGAGAAACATTGATGAAAAAATGGCCTTCTTAGTGGGGGTGTCATGTCCCGAGTAAAGTGTACGTAGGACCCCCACTAAGAAGGCCATTTTTTCATCAATGTTTCTCCTCGCCCTTAGGATCGCCAGTCCGGAATACATCGATGCCGAAAAAATCAACGGTATTGGAAGTGATGTGTGTTATCCATCTGCGTTTATGGAATCTTGTCTCAACAAGGCAAAACGAACTTTCTATCGTGTCAATAATAACACTCGTACTTTGTCAAAAAATATTTTAGTACTTCCATTTTTCCCGGGCTTTTTAGGCATTGCTAATGTACTTAAACTTTTGGATATTAATGTAGTATTTTCATATAACAATATTGTGAAAAATATCATAGTAAAAAATAGCCCTACCAATAATCAGGCATTATCTATAAAATTGGGTGTAAACAATGTGATTCCTTTTACATAGGTCAGACGGGAAAGGATTTGCACACACGTATAAAACAGCATCAATATTCCGTTAGAACAGGACAGTTGTCCAGTGCTCTTTTTGTCCATTTGTCAGAGAGTTATCCCACTGTATTGATTCGAATAATGCTTCAGTTTTATTTCACTCTAGCAACATTGTTAATAGAAATATTCTTGAGTCTGCCATTATCCAACTTTCAAATAACTTCAACATAAGCAAAGGTCTGTTTCAACTCGATCCTGTTGTTTTGAATTCCTTCAAAACAGATTTAGATAAAAAGGGTAGGACGCTAAATCTTTGGTAAACTTGTATGCTACTTTATTAACTTTTAATCTTCATTTTATTTTTATATATCGGAACTTGACTATAAAAGGCAAAGTGTTAAAACCCGGGCAGATTTCCAGTATAAATTTGTATTTTTATAATTCATTTGATCTTGTGCTAAAAATCGATATTTTTCCTTACAAATCTGTAAGACTCTTTGTTAATCCTTTAATTTTTATTTTTACTTCTCTGTTTATTGCATATATATATATATATATATATATATATATATATATATCTATATATATATAATAATATATATATAATATTATGTGTGAGTGTGTGTAGATATGTATGTGTATATTATATATATATATATATATGTGTGTAGATATGTATGTATATATATATATATATATATATATATATATATATGTGTGTGTAGATATATATATATATATATTATATGTTTGTGTGTATGTATGTTATTTATTTATTTTTTTCCTTTTTTTTTTTCTTTCTGTAACCTATATAGGCCGTAACCTTTTATGTACTTCAGTGTTCCTGAGGATGTCATTAGACGAAAGCGCTTGAGCACCTTTTTGTGTTTCCTTTCCTTCGTGGTTTTATTCATCATAAATATTTTTCACGTGTTACTTTCGTGAAATAATTTTCATATATATATATATATATATATATATATATATATATATATATCGGGTGGCCCCCAAAAAAGTTCTCATTTTTCAAGTAGTCATATCTCAGTAACCCGTGGACCTATATAGACGATATTTTAACACAATTTACACCAAAGCCTTGTCTCACTATGGTTAAAATTTGAAAACGATATCATTTATGCTTTTCTCACAATTTAGAAAATAAAAACTCGTGTCAAAAAAACAAATATCATGAATATTTTATTTATTTTAGCCAATTAAATGATCGATTGGACCACCGTCCTGTTGACAAACTAATCGGAGTCTCTTCTTCCACACAGAGATGCTTCGTTGCACTTCATTATTGTCAATTTCTTGCCATGATTGTAGTATTTTGTCCTTTAATTCACGTTCAGTAAATTTTTCGCGCTGCCCACGATAAACTTTCTCTTTCAGCAACTCCCAAATTGAATAATCCATTGGGTTACAGTCCGGGCTTTGAGGCGGCCACTCATTCTTGGAAATGAATTTGCGCGTATTATCATTCAGAAATGCCTGTGTGGCCTTGCTTGTATGTGACGGTGCCCCATCTTGTTGAAAACAAAAATCATTTTCTGGATAGAGACGACGGCAGTCTGGCAACAACTTTGTGTTTAAAAGTTCCATGTAATTTACGGAATTCACTTTCGTCGTTTCGGTATCAATAAAATGAACGTCAGTTTTACCGTTCCAAGAAACGCCTGCAGATATCATCACTTTTTTTGAAAATCGCGATGTCTCATGATACAGTCTATTCACCGGAATATCGCGTTTTCGACCACGTCCGTAGACAACGTCATTTTGAGGATTTCGTGGAATTTCTAGTGTAAAATCCTTCTCATCCGTGAACACTATCTTCTTAACACCATCAACTGAAAATTTATTAAGCAACTGTCTGCACCTTGTTTTTCTTTTATCCTTCACATTTTCGTTTTTTCTAGATGTGGGAATCCTTCTGAATGGTTTTAGGTTCAGCGATTTTACTACACGTTGCACAGAACTCCTACCAATACTCAGATTTTTGGCAATTATCCGTTGCGATAAATGAGTCCCTGGTTCATTTTCTTGAGAGCAGATTTTATCATTTATGTAATCCACGTTTTCTGGCGTTGTTGCTGTTTTTGGCCTGCCACTTCCTGGTTTCCTGGTGGTGGTTCCTGTATCGCGAAGCTTCTTTAACAGTTTGTCTAGTGTACGTCTCTTCCAACCTCTCCCTGGAAACTCTCGTATTAATCTTCCACTCTTCCATCCTTTGTCAATGTAGCAAGCTTTAATGAGAGCACAGTCTTCTTCTGACAACGACACAACGTCATGATTGCGACTGAAGGACTGAAGGATATGTAGTCTGTAAGCTCGTAAACTCTGAAACGGGCGTAGCCTACGCATGGCCTAAAATTCGCCAAAAGGCCGAGCATAGACTACAATCGATATTTGTTTTTTTTGACACGAGTTTTTTTTTTCTAAATTGTGAGAAAAGCATAAATGATATCGTTTTCAAATTTTAACCATAGTGAGACAAGGCTTTGGTGTAAATTGTGTTAAAATATTGTCTATATAGGTCCACGGGTTACTGAGATATGACTAGTTGAAAAATGAGAACTTTTTTTTGGGCCACCCGATATATAATATATATAATATGCATATAACTATATATAATATAATATATAATATAATATATAATACCATATATACAATATATAATATGCGTCCTTTATACATGTAGCAGAGTATTTTGTCGTTGCAGCTTAGGTGTAGGTTTTTGCTTTACCGTTTCTGTACCCTCATGTATGGCATTTTGTCGTTTTAACTTAGTCTTTCCGCAGGTTGTCTTGTGGTATTTTAGGTGAGAGCAGTTGCTGGCCACAAATTTGCAAACGTTGCACATGTACACCCTTTTATTCTTTGGTGTAACAGTTACATGTCTAGTTGTGTGTTGTGTTTTGTTTTGTGTCACCCACTTATACATTTTATTTTTTTTAGGTGATTTACATCAACCCACTCATCGAGCATCATGCCTCGAAAGTGTAAAAATCACCCCGACAATTTCTGTTACGTGTGCGGTTCGTTCGCGACTAAATCACAACGGCGTACAATGACGATGGATCTTCAGAAAACTTACTGGTTATACTTCGGCTGTCCACTAGGCCCACGCTTCTCAAACTAGGGGTCGCGTAAATATTATTGGGGGTCGCAGAAACATTTGAAAATATTATTTTTTTCATAAATATACAGTGTTAGTACCTATTGCTTTTATGACATTGAGTGAAGGGTCGCGAAAAAATTTGTCTGATCCAAAGGGGTCGCAAGTGAAAAAAGTTTGAGAAGCCCTGCACTAGGCGACCAAGATAAGGCGTGGGCGCCACATGTTACCTGTACCGCTTGTTCGAATGGATTACGTGATTGGTTGAACCAAAGGAAAAAGTCGATGCCGTTCGCTATACCCATGATATGGAGGGAGCCGAGAGACCATCATGGCGATTGTTACTTTTGCAATGTTAACATAACTGAATTCTCCGTGAAGAACAAGCATAACATCATTTATCCGAACGTAGACTCCGCGATCAGACCGATCCCTCACGATGACACGATGCCGATTCCAGTACCTCCACAGCATGGACTCGATTCTTTGGAAGACGAAAGGGAATCCGACGAAGGTGCGATTGGCGGAGATGCGGGACCTTCGGCCGATCTTGACTACACACCTGACGAAGAGCAATCGGAGCCGGAGAGGCTTACCCAAAACGAGTTGAATGACCTCATTAGAGACCCAGCCCTTTCCAAAGAGAAATCAGAACTTCTCTCCTTGAGACTCAAGCAGAAACACTTACTTGAGAAGAACGTCCGAGTGTGTCACTATCGAAAACTAAACCATGATTTGGCGACATTCTGCTGACATGATATCAATGGACTTTTTGAGAACTTGTCACAGGTACACACACCATCTGAGTGGCGCCTCTTCATTGATTCCTCACAGCGAAGCTTGAAAGCGGTTCTCCTGCATAACGGGAACTTAAAGCCGTCCATCCCGATCCCCCACTCCGTTCATCTAAAGGAGACGTACGATAACATGAATATACTACTCGAAGCAATCCAATACAGCACTCATCAATGAATGTGGTGATCTCAAAGTCATTGTTATGTTAATGGGCATGCAAGGAGGGTTCACGAAATACTGTCGTTTCCTATGCCTACGGGACAGCCGTGCTACCGCGGATCATTACATCAGACGTGACTGGCATCAAAGAAACACATACGAGCCAGGAACGGGCAGTGTCGAGCGTGTTCCTTTAGTTGACCCAAAGAAGATTTTCCTGCCACCTCTCCACATTAAGCTCAGCTTAATGAAAAATTTTGTGAAAGCGATGGGTAAGGCGAATTCGAGAGGGTTTCGATACCTTGATGAGAAATTTGCAAACATCAGTGCCGCGAAATTGAAGGAGGGAATCTTTGTGGGGCCCCAAATCAGGGAGGTTCTGCAGGATGAAGGCTTTGAACAAAGCCTCAATGCCTTAGTACTAAAAGCATGGTAGACTTTCAAATGGATTTGTGAAAACTTCTTGGGTAACCACAAGTCTCCCGCATACAAAGATGGAGTTCAGAAACTACTCGATGCATATTAAGAAATGGGCTGTCGCATGTCCTTGAACAGGGCCGTTTCTAGCATTTTTGGGGCCCTAGACAAGTTTTTTAGGGGTGCCCAACCCCATTAGCTGATCGTTTGCCGGATATGCATCAAAACATCTGCCTTATATCCATATAATGTGATATATATATATATATAATATATATATATATATATATATAATATATATATATACACATTTTAACTGCAAAGAACACGCAGTATAATTAACGTAAAGAACGACGCTTGTATAGGAGAACATTCCGCGCAAGATGAGGAGGGAGAACAAACAATGAAAAAATGAGGTAACCACCCGGGAATCGAACCCGGGATCTTCCGATTGTATATAAGGTGCGGCATGCGGGAGGTGCCCCCCTCGGGGCATTAGTTTCTGCGCGTATATAGGAGAATTACGACTTCTGATCGAGTGAGGACCATGGTGTAGTGGTTATCATATCTGACCGGCAATCGGAAGATCCCGGGTTCGATTCCCGGGTGGTTACCTCATTTTTTCATTGTTCGTTCTCCCTCCTCATCTTGCGCGGAATGTTCTACTATACAAGCGTCGTTCTTTACGTTATATATATATATTATATATATATATATATATATATATATATATATATATATATATATATATATATATATATATGTTAAACACAGACCCTGCATGGAACAAGGAACTCTTCTGGGAAACTACATCCACTATAGTTTGAATAAGTAATGATAAATGACAAATACTATAGTTTTTTCTTTTTCATGATGGAAAGTCTAACGTGGGCACCGGGTTACTCGCAAAGAGGCCCCAAAATATAGCTTCCCTCACCAGCTATCTGCAAAGCAGATAGGATCCAGCTTTGGGGCAGGATCTAGGGTTTGATGTATTCAATCCAACGAGTTTCTTGCGTATATTGAGGTTCTGAATGTAGTAGGCTAGGTGTAAGCTGTAAACCCTAGATCCTGCCCCAAAGCTGGATCCTATCTGCTTTGCAGATAGCTGGTGAGGGAAGCTATATTTTGGGGCCTCTTTGCGAGTAATCCGGTGCCCACGTTGGGCTTTCCATCATGAAAAAAAAAAAACTATAGTATTTGTCATTTATCATTACTTATTCAAACTATAGTGGATGTAATTTCCCAGAAGAGTTCCTTTTTCGATGCAGGGTCTGTGTTTAACATATGTTTCTCAGGGGACCAGTCTGAGTTATATATATATATATATATATATATATCTATATAATATATATATATATATATATATATATATATATAATTATATATATATGAAAAGCCCCACGTGCCATGCACAAAGCCCTTAACTTTTCCATCCATGAGGCAGCGCGATCATGCTGGTTTTTTTTGTGTGTATATATATATATATATATATATATATATATATATACACACACACACAGTGTGTGTATATGTATGTATATATATATATATATATATATATATATATATATATATATATATATATATATGTATGTGTGTGTGTGTGAGAGCGAGAGAGAGAGAGAGAGAGAGAGAACGAAATGGTTATTAACTTTTTTCATTATTTTAAAGAATATGCCTATAACTAAGCATTGCACACAATAAGCCAAATCTGCATTGCCAAAATGAAAATTTTATTGAAAGTGTTTCTTTAGTTGTAATTTTTAAACCTAATTAACACTGCACACTTTGAACAAAAACATTTTTACATTTTTAAAAACATTTCACTCAATAAATACAAAGATTGTTTCGAATTCAATCCCAATCGTATCCTCCAGAAATTTTGCCTCGAACACTTTTTTGAAGCGGAGCCCTAGGCCTATTTTGCCTAGTGGAGGAAACGGCCCTGTCCTTGAAAATACATTTTTTACATTCACATCTAGATTTCTTTCCCGAAAACCTTGGCGCGGCGTGTGACGAACAGGGGGAACGCTTCCATCAAGACATCCAGTCAATGAAAAATCGTTACCAAGGTTTCTGGAACGAAAAGATGCTGACAGACTACTGCTGGATGTTGTACCGCGACGATACGGACCAGGTTTACAAAATTTACATCGAAAATCGGACTCGCAACGTTTTTAGGTTGGAGTACATTTCTTTTTATGAATAAAGTTGTACTTTTACAATAAATTGTGCTGAAAATAACACGTCATATTTCGATAACTAACTGTGCTAGAGAAAATCCGAAAACAGATTTGGAATCAGCGTACAAAACTAGTCTAGAAATGTGTGTATACATCTTTGATGAGAAAAAAGTTCGATTTTGTCGGCCAGTGTAATTGTAACCATTCAGAAATTATACGATCAACACTCAGTGAGTTAGTGCAAGCTTAAAATATTTTGCTAGATCATCTTCACATCATAACTTTCCATGTTATCATAAATACTTGAAATATTGCGGGTATATTAAAATGAGAAATAAGAACTGCATGAAATGAGAAATATAAAGTTATTGGGCTAATGTATGGTGCACAGGAAATCTTGTTCTGGCAAGTGTGTCTGACTGTGTGACCCGGCAAGTGTAAACACAGTGTGTCGGTGTTGTGGTGTGGCCACGTGTGATAGATGAACGTGCTTAATGCTTAATAATTCCTTTTATTAGGTAAGTGAAGTGAGCTATGTCTTTGTTTATTAATTTTGAGTAGAATCTTGCGTTTCCTTATGGATTTCAAAAAAAGAAGAGATACAGGCTAGTGTGAGGCTACGGTAGGTTACTTTGGAAGAACTTTACGCCTAGGCTTGGCTAGATTGTTGAGCTTTCTCAAAGCATGGAGGAGCTTATTCCTAAAAGATTTCGAAGTGAGTATCTGCACCCAGAGATGCAAATACCGCATTCGTTATTTGCATCCGAATTGAAAAATGTATGTCCTCGTCCTCGAGGCCTGAGGTCAGGCCTCGTCCACATGCCTGATATATATATATATATATATATTTTTTTTTTTCAGCTATTATGGTACGGAAAAAGAGAAGACCTAAAATCCATGGAATATTATACAAATGGACAGGAAATTCAGAGAAATTCCAGAGCAAAAGATTTAGGGGTTGTAATGACAGATGATGCGAAATTTGAAACAAAATAAGATAGCAGTAAACAGAGCACAGAGAATAACGGGCCAGGTATTGAGAACCTTTAAACGAAGGGATAGGAATGTAATGATTCCTCTACTGAAAACCCTGATAATACCCAAATTAGAATACTGCTCGGTCCTAACATCCCCATATAAAAAAGAAGACATTAGACAGCTGGAAGGGATCCAGAGAAGCTTCACAGCCAAGATCAACGGGTGCAAAGAACTAAATTACTGGGCAAGATTAGGCGAACTACACCTATATTCACTGGAAAGGAGAAGAAGAGATACACCATTATTTACACTTGGAAAATAATGGAGAAACTAGTCCTAATCTTACTCTGAACCCTATAACTCCCCAAACAACGGTGGGAAGTAGAAACGGTAGACTGTGTCGTATTCCCAAATTGAAGGCGAGACAAGGAACATCCTTAACCCTGAAAGAAAATAGTTTTGTAGTCAGAGGACCACAACTGTTTAATCAGTTGCCCAAAGACCTAAGAAACACGAAGGGAGTTGCAGTGGAAATCTTCAAAAGAAGACTAGACGCCTGGCTCAGAACAATCCCCGATGAGCCGGGCGTACCTGGCTATGTGAGGTGGAGAGCGCAAGAATCCAACTCACTACTTCACCAGGCCAACTCGAGAGGAGGGGCGACAAGCTTGACCTTCGCGAAATGTAAATTAAATTTACAAAAGTAATGCATTAGAACTAAAACAAATATTCAAACTGATATCTTGTTTTGGGACCTTTTTTTGTTGCAGGTAGAGTAACACGTAATGGCTAATATGGAAGTGAGTTACACTGGTGAGGAAAAGGCCTCCGAACGTTTTTTCCTCACCAGTGTAACTCGCTTCCACCCGCAACCAAAAAAAAAAGTCCCAAAACAAGACATCAATTTAAACATTTGTTTTAGTTCTAATATATTATTTTTGTAAAATTAACTTAAAATAAATTTTCCTACGAGACCGGATTTATGGAATACCCTGTATATATTATAAACACGCCTCGTTTGCATGATGAAAACTTGAAAATAGATATTTGTTAACGTTTTCTCATTTATAGATTTAATTGGATAATGAAATAAATTAAACAAATTATTTAAAAGGATTAAAATTTATCCTCTTATTTATTTATTAATTTATTAAAAATATCCCAAATATGAAACAAAAAATAGAGTTTGAAAATTATCCCCTTTGAAAGTGTGATTGGAATTAAAAGAAACGCATTAGGAATACAGGGTGTTCCTAAATTATCTTTACTATTTTTAATGTAAATTAAAGAATTAGTAGTTAATGATGTTGTGTGGTCGGGGGGGAGGGGGTTAACCTCTTCATAACGGCAAAAGTAACGTGGTAGTGGGGCCTACAATTTTACATGGGATTCGAACCGAGGGTCGTTACATCTGAGCGCGGAGGAAGGGTCACCCACCCAACTACTACCCAGACCCAATGTCGCTTAACTTCGTTGATTATGGAAGCGGTGTTGCGACGTTTGCACGACGTAGCCCGTAATAATGCCACAACAAAGTTCGATAAATAGAACTGATGAAATGTAAAAATTACGCAGGCAATGGAAACCTTTCTTTTTATCCCTGTTTCGGGGGTAGAGTCAATGTCATCAACATTCTCTTTATCTGACCTAACTTAGCTGGGCATAGCCTACCCGAATCTAATTTAACCTATCTTCACCCATAGGAGCGTCTTAACTAATTTGGGGTAGTATCCTTCTGTTGTTCAGTATTACCGAGTGACAATCCCCAATCTAAGGATTATCCATAACTCAATAAACATTTTTGGATGCTGATAACTCTGAAAGAACTCTGTCGAGATGAACCTCCATTTTGTATTTACTCCTTTAATTAAAAACATTTATAGCTAATAAATGAATAAATAGTGTTTTGCAAGAACAATGAAGAGAAAGAGTAATTGTTGTTTAGTATTATCCTAAATTATTTTCTTTTTCAGGAAGAGCAAATGACAACCGCTTTACGTGGCTTTGAGACTACTTAAAATAATGCTTCATAACGAAAAGGGTTTTAACCAGACCAGGAAAGGCTTCGTTAAGTTGAATATTTTCTGGCTGAGTTTCATTCTGTAAATCAGAAAAAAACGATTTTCCAGGTTTTAAATAATGAGTTTTCAAGCGACGTTTTATTACAGCTTTATATAGTATTGATTAAGTCGTTTAAAAGCCTTCTCTCAGCGTTTCTTCACATCACTGGAAACAATTTTTTTTTAATTTTTTCACTACTGATTAATAAATTAAAATGGGATATTAACTAGAACGAAGAAAAATATAAGTAATACAACGAGTTCTGTATATTCAACGCAGTTAAAAAATACAATTATCGCACAGTTGAAATTTACAATGAAATTGGTGTACATATATTTATAATAATAATAATTATTTGTTATTACAGTAGTACCTCGCTTAACGCTCAGGATGCGTTCCTAGAAAATGGAGCGCTAACTGAATCAGCGCAAAACGGGGTCATTATAGCATGTTTATATAAAAGATAGGTGAACATATAAATTAAAGTAAAATAGTAATTACTCTTTTATTAAGGAAATATTGTTTATTTAGTGAGCAAATATTATGGAAAATGCATTACAGTACAGAGCAAATACGATATTATTGTTTACCAAATTAATTACACTTATATTTTAGAAGAAGGGTCGGCCTTCGGTTCTTCAAGCCTTGGTTTTTTGGTCACGTAAGCATCAAGAGTTAATTGCCGTTTTTAAGCTTTCTCTCACGAAGTATTTCTTGGTAGCAAGATATCATTTCAAGAACACCTCGCCTTGCCTTGGAACTCCGCTCATAATCTGAATCGTGTTCAACAAACTGATCCATGATTGTGATTGTGGTGATGCTGTTGCTGAGGAATTCTGTTGTTAATTTTTTTACTGATGTTTCCTCGTCAGGATCAGATTCAGGTCTATTCTCAGTGCGTTGCTCTGCCAGTTCTTTAAGATCATCGTTGCTAAGACTCTCGCCATGAGATTGTAGCAGTTCCTCAACATCGTCTTTATTCACATCCATCATTCCCGCTTCATGTGCCAGCTCGGTGATGTTTAGCACGATCGAATTTTCTTCTATGTCTTCTGCTCCTTCTAAATTACCGCATGCTTCTGGCCATACCTTCTTCCAGACCCGTTCATACAGTGTGGTGTCACTTCATTCCAGGCTTCTTTGATATTATCTATAGCATTCCTAATGTTATAATCCTTCCAAAATTGCTTGATTGATTGTTGATTTTCACCATCTGTTTTCTCTATGAGGTTTTTAAGTGTGCGGCGGAGATAGTACGCCTTAAAATTGGCTATTACTCCTTGATCACTAATTGACTCACTTAGAAATAATCAGCGATAATGTCCACACGCTTGAGTTGCCAGAAAGCGCTATAGCGAAACAGCGCAGAGCGGGGCAGCGTTAAGCGAGGTACTACTGTATTTCCAAATGGGGATGCTCCAGTATTTGTTGAAAAGTAATAAATGGGACGCCTCTAGCAGGGTAATTATATGTACACGTTGTGTGTGTGTGTGTGTGTGTGTGTGTGTGTGTGTGTGTGTATTAATGTAAATACGATACAAAAAAAAATCCGAAAGAGTATACAAAACTTTGTCTTCCGTCCATCGACAAATCCAGTGGCAGATTGGACTTATACACATTTTCTCGACACACCAAAACATCGACATTCTAAAAACACTTAACTTAATCTAACCTAATAATAATATGTCGACAGAATGTCAAGCCGATCAGATGTCGTAAGGCCGAGCGATTGCATAACTTCGCGGCTCGTAAAAGATGGACTTTCAGAGTAGTGGGTTCGAATACCAGGTGAGAACATATTGTATTACACATTATTAAAAATATAATTAATGTTAAAATTAGGTTGATATTAACATGTATAGTAGATCTAAGTTAAACTATAACAATTAAATTGCCGACACCGTGATTGAAGGTTAAATGAATTTGATTGACTATCTTTTAATGGATGGCGCCTCACGTCCAAATGTTCCAAAGCCCCTTTTCTTTGAGATGTGAGAGAACAGTTTATAATATGAACGTAAATTTCAAAAGCTTTTGTATAGAACCTTATCTTTTTTTTATGCAGGAAGGAGGGGCCAAGGGCGAATGCTCGCAAAAGCGCCCCCTCCCTCCGCGCCAGGACCGTTTCCTCTAATAGGCGAATTAGGCGACTGCCTAGGGCCCCGCTTCAAAAAAAGTGTAGGAGGCAAAATTTCTGAAGGATACGATAGGGATTGAATTTGAAACAATCTCTCTATTTATTGAGCGAAATGTTTTTAAAAATGTAAAAATGTTTTTGTTCAAAGTGTGCAGTGTTAATTAGGTTTAAAAATTACTACAAAAGAAACACTAACTTTCAATGAAAATTTTCATTTTGGCAATGCAAATTTGGCTTACTGTGTGCAATGCTAGTTATAGGCATATTCTTTAAAATAAATGAAAAAGTTAGTAATCGTTTCTCTCTCTCTCTCTCTCTCTCTCATATATATATATATAAAGAACGACGCTTGTGTAGAAGAGCGTCCACACAAGATGAGGAGGGAGAACGAGCAAATGAAAAATGAGGCACCTCCCAGAAATCGAACCCGGGATCATCCAATCCCCAATCAGTCAGAACTCGTAATTCTCCTACATACGAGCGGAATCGAATGCCCTGAGGGGGCACCTTCTCATGCCGTACATATATACATTTTAACTGCAAACAACCAAAGGTGGGCACCCGGGCCTCAAAAAGGACCGACGGTCCCGGTCCCGGTCGTTGCCTCAAACTGGACCGACGGTCCCGGTCACGGTCCTTTCTGAAGATAGGACCTAGGAACGACTCGGTCCACCCCGTCCTTGATGCACTGGTCGAACTGGTTCTGGACGTGAGGGTGGCGCCTGGAGACATGTCGCTTGAGGTTGTTTTGGCTCTTGTTGCTTGTCGAGAGGATGTTCTTGTTCGGCAGGCACAGCAAGCACTTGTACTCCAGGTTCTGCTCACCCTTGGGGCCCATTTATTCAAAGTATTTGTCCAGGTACGGCCAGGGATTGCCGGGTTCAGTTCTTCCGCTAGAAGCACCAGTTGCTTGACTTGAAGTTGAAGCACTAACATCAGTAGATTCTTCGTCTCCTCCAGGTGTTGAAACAAGTTTCAGTTCAGTCTCAGTCTCTTTCTGAGTCTTCTGGAGGAAACGATCCATCTTCTTTAGAACTTCAAATAATCACTAAACACACTAAAATCACTAAAAAAGACCGTCCGGAATTGCTTAAAAATGGACCGTCGCTCCTCATTTCGGTCCTCACTGAGAAAAGGACCGACTTTCCCGCTCACGGTCCTTAAAAAGGACCGAGTTCCTGGAGTTCGGTCCTTTTGGAACTCGGTCCTTTTGGAACTCGGTCCTGCCCACCTTTGCAAACAACACACCGTATAATTAATGTAAAGAAAGAAGCTTGTGTAGAAGAGCGTCCGCACAAGATGAAGAGGGAGAACGAGCAAATAAAAAATGAGGTACCTCCCAGGAATCGAACTCGGGATCATCCAATTGGATATGTACGGCATGAGACTGTCTAAGAAAGGGTGTTTAAAAGAAAGGAAGAAATTTTAGAAAGGTAAGTGAGGATTTTAAAGCAAAGCGGGGAGAATCCGAGTGAAAATTCTGCAATACTTTTGTACGCTAAACAAATACTTCTGACTGGGAGTTTGAGGCAAGATAAGCATCTAGCCTCATTTAAAAGGACTCGACCGAATTACTTTGAACTACGTTGGCTAGCGGTCCGTTCCACAGATTAACGATACGACTAAAGAAAAAATACTTAGCTTCGTTAGAATTAAAATGTTTACTCAGTAATTTCAGACAATTACTGCGAGTATCATTCTAATTTTTTTTTTTTTATTCCAGGAAAAGCAAATGACAATCGCTACACGTGGCTTTTAGACTTCTTAAATAATGCTTCATAACGGAAAGGCTTTTAACCCGCTCAGGAAAGGCTTCCTTAGAATTTTTTTTTTTTGGCCAAGTTTCAAGCAAATCTTGTAAATCAGAGCATAAAAACAACTTTTAATGTTTTTAAACAACCATAAAAAAATAATGTACCCCCCCCCCCTCCAAAAAAGTCTTAACTAGAGCTGGAAATGATTTTCTAAGATTTATTAACTAACGATTTTTCAAGCAATGTTTAATTAATTACAGCTTTCGATAGTATTAGTAAACTATTTTTTCAGCGTTGACGTTATCACAACCTTTAATCATTGGGTTAACGCTAGGATAGGTTAAGTCCAGTAAAGCCTAAAGCTTAAGGGCCAAATTAAATAAAACAAATAGTCGAGCTTCACAATTATTTATATCATTGTAAATTGCAAAACTAATATATTTATTTTATTATTAATAAAGGTTATTCAATTTAATTAAATTAAAAAAAAGTCGGACTCGGTTCAGTTACAGTAGTTTTTAGAGAGTCGATTGTTTGGTTTTATCGACGAGATGAGTTTATGTCCATTCGATTTATGCCCACTTCGTCTACTCCCAATTGGTCTACTACCAAATTCCTATTTTGTTTACACCTGGGTTCCCACTCGTCTACTCCCATTCTGTCTACTCTGAAGATGTCGCATATTCCCAGAACGTCTACTATCATTTAAGGATAGTCTAAGGTTTAGACTAACGAAAACATCACAACTTAACCTAACCAATCGTCAAGAGCGTACAGTTGACCTAACCGGGCATTCAATTAACCGAGGGAATTCTCTGGTCCTGATTGTTTTTTTCATTTGTGGAACACTATCTCTAAATTATATCCCATAGAATGAATTGTTTGATTTATTTATCCTTTAAATTTTTTGTCTTAATGCAATTGAATTTGTTGGGTTGGAGTACCCAACTGCAATAGTGGCAATTACCTTATTGTATTTGTATCCGCTTGTTTATTTACTCATTTATGTATTTTATTTTACTTGCCTGATCCGTTTACTGAACCAACACCGTACTTTCATTACCTCCGTTATTATTTGCCTTAATTACTTATTATTATGTTTACTGCCGCATATCTCCTTAGTCTACCTTAATTATTATTTTGTAATTGTATGCATAAAACATGCTTTTCATTTATTTGTTATATAACATCCATGTGATATTACCTGTATGATCTGTAATAAATGTAATTTTTTATCACCTATTTCTTTGAGTTATTCTCCTTTATAGTCAATTAATGTTTCGATTGCAGAACTGACATGAAATATACAGAGTAGAGATAATTAGAGATAATACAGACAATGAGAGTAGACATAATGGGATGTAGTCGAAATGAGAATAGACCAAATGGGAATAGTATCCACTTCAAGAGTGGACATAATGGGAGTAGACATAATGGGAAGTAGCCCAAATGGGAAGTAGCCCAAATGGGAAGTAGCCCAAATGGGATGTTACCGTCCATTCTTTCAATCTATTCTGTTTGGACCTAGTTTCAAATAATAATATAGGCCGTTGTTCTTTTGGGCCTACACCCAAAAACACCTCGGATACTCTAAAATACTAACAACCCAACCTAACTTAGCATAACCTATGATAACCTAACCTAACTTAACCCAACCCGCAATATATTTGTCGATAAAACGTAAAGTCGATCAGATATCGTAATTCTGGTTCTTTTAATGCGTATTTGTTCGTCGAATGCAACAAAGTCCTCATCATTGTTATGACTTTCAGTAAGTTTTCTTCTCTCTTCTGATGAAATGCAGTTATACTGACGCAGTGGTATTATGATAATACCTTCCAGTCACCTTGGAAAAATGTGGTTAATCCGAAGAAAACTCGTGTTACACTCATTCTCTTTGGATTGGTTCACGTTGCAGAATATGGTTGGTTGACGTAGGTGTTGTTACAGTGGTGTTTCATAATGCAGCCGTTTTGAACTACAAAGTGACATGATTATTGTCAAATGTGTAATCACAATTGTCAATTACAAAACGTTTTGTCATTTACAGTAGTTTCCTTCATAATGTCTAAGAAAAAACTGTTATGTTTATTTACAGTGTGCTTCAAAAAAAATGTTACCATTTAGTAATCATTTCTATTAATAGCCATTTCCATTGAATGGGGTTCACTCATTAATCACTCCCACAATCCTTGGAAAAAAACATTATTATTAAAAAACAATCAAATAAACACAAATATTTACATAAAAAAAAACACACAAACTATAAGTGGTAAACAATGACATATTAGCGCAATATAAGTGGTAACACTTTTTTGAAGCACCCTGTATACTTTATATTATCATTCGGACTGGATTGTCGAAACAGTTTTGAATGTTTTTCATAACCATTTTGTAGATGGTTTTTTCATACGATTTTTCTGTCGAAAACATCGATGCGTTGACGAAAGGAATGAATGTTGTTGAAAGCATTTCGAGTTTGTTCAATCGCATCTGCAAAACACTGAACTTCATTTCCAAAGAACGCGAAATAGCCCAATTGTCAGTTATGTCAGAAAATCTATTCCCGAAAAAGTCTTAAGAATTATCTCAGGAAAGGCTTTAAGAATAATCTCCGTTCAATACATGGGAAAGAATTTGATAAAGGAGGAAGAAGCAAAAGTGACACACAAAGAAAAAACGCAACAACCAATGACCCCAACTGCAGCATGCAAACATTGAAGTCAAAGAATGTACAGTAACTGAATATTTTTGAGAAAGTAAAAACATGGGATAGAAAGAAGAGAAACTGCACAAAAAAAGTTGATTATCTTAATGCCGAAATGTTGGTCCTCCATGATTTACCATTTATCCATGTCGAGGACATGGAATTCATGCGCTTAATGGCCAACGCTGCGCTTCAGTACCGATTAAAAGGGCGCCTTTATTAAAGCAATTTCATATACACTGATATATATGACGCTGTCTCCAAAACCACCCAAATCAAGATAGACATCTTCACAGTTATCGTTTACACACACACACACACACACACACACACACACACACACACACACACAATGTGCGCACCTCCGCATAAGCGAGTTACCGACTTTTTTAAATCCATACACCTAAAACACTAATCTAACCTAACCTTAGTGCCATCCAACCGATAAGGGCGTGATAAGTGTCTCGGACGCATTTGAGGGCGAGAACGATGGTTTCTGTTAAGTCGTGAAATAGTGAGGTACTACTAGCTAATGTACCCTAACCAAATCAAACTTAATCAGGACCAACATATCTTTTTTTCCGACAATAAAATGTTCTAGATTTTTTTTATGTACATTTTTAATGTTCCGGGGTACCAAAAGTTACCCCACAAAAAATTACCTCACTATTTCTGTGAATTATCACACATTCGACCTCACTTATGCTCTCTCTCTCTCTCTCTCTCTCTCTCTCTCTCACCAACTTGCTCGAGTTTTTCCACGGCATGTTGAGTGAGTATGATAAGAGTAGGGCGATTGATATACTTTATCTCGACTTTCAGAAAGCCTTTGATAAGGTACCTCACCGCCGGCTAACGGCGAAAGTGCGCGCGCTGGGTATCGGTGGGGAAATAGGTAGGTGGATTGAAAACTGGCTGAGTAATAGGCGGCAGAGGGTTGTAATTAAAGGGGTTAGTTCGGGTTGGGCCTCGGTCACTAGTGGGGTTCCTCAGGGTTCTGTTTTGGGGCCACTGTTGTTTATCATTTACATAAATGATATCGACGGTGGCATCGTCAGTCGGATGGCCAAATTCGCTGATGACACCAAGCTTGGGGCCAATGTTGGGACGCCCGAAGCGATCGAGGAACTGCGTGCGGACCTAGGTAGGATAGGAGAGTGGTCCGAAAAATGGCAAATGCCGTTTAACTTTGGTAAATGCAAAGTGATGCACATAGGCTACGCCAATCCCAAGTCGGACTACTCGATGTTGGGGAATAATATCGAGGCGACTGATTTGGAAAAGGACTTGGGTGTGCTAATCAGCAGCGACCTTAAGTTTACTAAACAGTGCGTAGAGGTTGAAAAGAAAGCCCAGAAGCTGTTAGGTTATATCAGGAGGCAATTTCAGTTTCGGAACAAGGAGATTGTGCTCTCTCTGTACAATTCCCTGGTTCGGCCGCACCTGGAATATGCTGTGCAGTTTTGGTCGCCCACCCTCAGGAAAGATATTGAGAGGCTGGAGCGAGTGCAGGCGAGGGCCACAAAGTTAATCCCTTCCGTTAGGCATATGGGCTACAATCGACGGTTACGCGCCCTGAACTTTCTTTCGCTGGAAACTCGGAGGCTGCGCGGTCAACTGATCGAGGTTTTCAAGCTCTTACGCGGGTTCAACGATGTTGATTTTAGAAGCATGTTTAGTTTAAATAACCCAACTCGCAACAATGGTTGGAAGTTGGATTTGAAACGGTTTAGGACTAGTGTGTGTGGGAATTACTTTACGTATAAGATCTGTGACACGTGGAACAGTTTACCTTCAGAAGTTGTGAACAGTTCCTCTGTGGATCAGTTCAAGAAAAGGTTAGACCAAATCTTGCACACTATTTGAGTGTGTAGAAAATTTTCCCTGGTACCCGTTGCCATTGGTACCTCCTCGGTATGGGCCGCAAGGCCTTTTGAGGTACTTCTTTTCCTTGTAACTCTCTCTCTCTCTCTCTTTGTTTACAACCCTCAAAATAGATTATGTCTGACTGTAGTGAATATCTTGAAATAAACCAATGAAGGAAATTAAATTGTGGAATCTCTCTCTCTCTCTCTCTCTCTCTCTCTCGGGCCAATGTTGGAACGCCCGAAGCGATCGAGTAACTGCGTGTGGACCTACGTACGATATGAGAGTGGTTCGAAAAGTGGCAAATGCCGTTTAACTTGGGTAAATGCAAGGTCATGCACATTGGCTACGCCAATCCCAAATCGGACTACTACATGTTGGGGAGCAATATCGAGGCCACTGATTTGGAAAAGGACTTAGGTGTGCTAACTAGCAGCAACCTTAAGTTTACCAAACAGTGCGTAGAGGTGCAAAAAGAAAGCCTAGAAGCTGTTGGGTTTTATGAGGAGGCAATTTCGATTTCGGAACAAGGAGATTGTGCTCTCTCTGTACAATTCCCTGGTTCGGCCGCTCCTGGAGTATGCTGTGCAGTTCTGGTCGTCCACCCTCAGGAAAGATATTAACAGGCTGGAGCAAGTCCAGGCGAGGGCCACAAAGTTAATCCCTTCCGTTAGGCATATGGGCTACAATCGACGCTCACACGTCCTGAATTTGTTTTCGCTGGAAACTCGGAGGCTGCGCGGTCAACTCATCGAGGTTTTCAAGCTCTTACACGGGTTCAACGATGTCGATTTTAGAAGCATGTTTAGTTTAAATGATAACTCAACTCGCAGCAATGGTTTGAAGTTGGATTTGAAACGGTTTAGCACTAGTGTGTGTGGGAATTACTTTACCTATAAGATATGTGACACATGGAACAAACAGGCTACCTTCAGACGTTGTGAACAGTTCCTCTGTGGGTCAGTTCAAGAAAAGGTTGGACCGAATCTTGCACACGATTTGAGGGTGTAGGAAATTTTCCCTGGCACCCGTTGCCATTGGTACCTCCTCGGTATGGGCCGCAAGGCCTTTTGAGGTACTTCTTGTTCTTGTAAATATCTCTCTCTCTCTCTCTCTCTCTCTCTCTCGGAGAGAGAACATTAATTTGTATAATCTCTTTAAACTAAGACCCCCCAAACCAGCAATTGATCCTGCTCCCCAAACAGTTAAACCTACTCCCCCAGCAGTTAGTCCCCCTCCCCGAGCAGTTAGTCCCCCTCCAACAACAGGTAGTCCCCCTCCCCCAGTAGTTAGTCCCCCTCCAACAGCAGGTAGTGACTCTCCTTCCACGTTGGAGGGGGCTCAAGCTCCTGCGGAGATTGTCCCCTCGTTAGTGAGGGGCTATTCAACTCCCGACAGCCCTGGCTGTTCGGGAAACGGGTCGTGCTAGGGGGCGGTCAGAATAGGGGAGGCTCCCTCCGTGCAATGCTTTTTAATGCTAGGTCGATCAGGAACAAGTTTGGCGAGCTACGGGCACTCTTAGCATCAGAATACCAGGATATCGTTGCTATCACCGAGTCCTGGATTCATACTGATCATAGGGACTACGTTGGGGAGTTCGAAATTCCCGGGTATAGAATGTTTCGCAAAGACCGCACCCGTGGGGAGGGGGGTGGGGTACTAATATACGTCAGAGACACGTTGAGTCCGGTTGACTGCCAGTTCCGGTCGGAACGGGAGCTGCTTGGCGTCGATCTGAACGTGGGAGGGACGAACTATAGGTTAATCTTGGTGTACAGACCTCCGCATCTCCTCCTCGAGGAGGATACAGCCCTGTACACCGAACTCAGTAGCCTGCTAGGGGATAGGGAGTGTGTAGTTTTAGGAGACTTCAACTGTCGCGGCATAAAGTGGGAAAACAGGACTGCCGATGCTGAAGGGAGGAGGCTAGTTGACTTTGCTGATGAGAACTTCCTCACTCAGTGGGTCAACGAGTCTACACGAGGCGAAAGCGTTCTAGACTTAGTATTCACGACCGAAGACAACCTCGTCACTGGCCTCACCGTTGACGAATCATTGGGCGGGAGTGATCACGGTCTTATTAGGTTCCGTGTGTGCGTCCCTCGGGTGAAGCGTAGTAACTCGAGAGGCAGTAAGCTCGATCTCCGGCGGGCGAACTTTGTTAGCCTCAGGGATAGCGTAGGAGAGATGGGGTTAGAGGTTGGCGGCGATGTTGAGGGAGTGTGGAGTGCATTCCGGGACGAGTTTATGGTGCTGCAGTCTGCTGCCATACCCTCAAAACCGGTCACCCCTGCCTCAACGCAGCCTAAGTGGTTCAATCGTGACATCGCTTCGGCTATCCGAAATAGGAAAGTAGCGTATAGGAGGGTGAAGGCCAATCGTTCCCACGAGAACACTGAAGCGTATGTCCGCCTGTGTAGGGAAGTGAAGGCGAAGGTTAGGCTAGCGAAACGTAACGAAGAACTACGGGTGGCAAGCCTCTGCAAGGGGAACCCTAAGGAATTCTTCAGTTATGTTAATAGTAGAAAGCCCATTAGAAGCATGATAGGTCCGTTAAAGGACGGAAGCGGCGTTCTGCGGACCTCCGACGCGGACATCGCTAATGTGCTTAATGAATACTTTGCGGGAGTGTTCACCAGGGAGGATACCCGCGTCATCCCCGAGCCAGGCGTGAGGCACGAAGGTGCTGGCCTGGATAGTGTTAGATGTACCGCGACAGTCGTTGCCGATAGAATAGACAAACTGAGCGCGTTTAAGGCTCCTGGGCCAGACCAGTTTCTCCCCAGAGTGTTGCGAGAAGTGCGCGACCAGGTGGCTCCCCACCTGGCTACAGTCTTCAACAAGTCGTTGGAGATGGGCCAGGTGCCTGGTGAGTGGAGGGAAGCCAACGTGACCCCTATCTTTAAGAAAGGGGATCACGAAAGTCCAGGGAACTATCGTCCCATTAGTCTCACTTCAGTTGTAGGTAAATTATTAGAAGGGATAATAGCTGATAGGATCGTTGACCATCTGGATTCCTACAAGCTGCTTGGGAACTCCCAACATGGGTTTAGACGGCATAGGTCGTGTCTCACCAACTTGCTCGAGTTTTTCCACGTCATGTTGAGTGAGTACGATAAGAGTAGGGCTATTGATATACTTTATCTCGACTTTCAGAAAGCCTTTGATAAGGTACCTCACCGCCGGCTAACGGCGAAAGTGCGCGCGCTGGGTATCGGTGGGGAAATAGGTAGGTGGATTGAAAACTGACTGAGGAATAGGCGGCAGAGGGTGGTAATTAAAGGGGCTAGATCGGGTTGGGCCTCGGTCACTAGTGGGGTTCCTCAGGGTTCCGTTTTGGGGCTACTGTTGTTTATCATTTACATAAATGATATCGACGGTGGCATCGTCAGTCGGATCGCCAAATTCGCTGATGACACCAAGCTTGGGGCCAATGTTGGGACGCCCGAAGCGATCGAGGAACTGCGTGCGGACCTAGGTAGGATAGGAGAGTGGTCGAAAAATGGCAAATGCCGTTTAACTTGGGTAAATGCAAAGTGATGCACATTGGCTACGCCAATCCCAAGTCGGACTACTCGATGTTGGGTAGTAATATCGAGGTGACTGATTTAGAAAAGGACTTGGGTGTGGTAATTAGCAGCGACCTTAAGTTTACGAAACAGTGTGTAGAGGTGGAAAAGAAAGCCCAGAAACTATTGGGTTATATCAGGAGGCAATTTCAGTTTCGGAACAAGGAGATTGTGCTCTCACTGTACAATTCCCTTGTTCGGCCGCACCTGGAGTATGCTGTGCAGTTCTGGTCGCCCACCCTCAGGAAAGATATTGAGAGGCTGGAGCGAGTGCAGGCGAGGGCCACAAAGTTAATCCCTTCCGTTAGGCATATGGGCTACAATCGACGGTTACGCGCCCTGAACTTGTTTTCGCTTGAAACTCGGAGGCTGCGCGGTCAACTGATCGAGGTTTTCAAGCTCTTACGCGTGTTCAACGATGTCGATTTTAGAAGTATGTTTAGTTTAAATGATAACCCAACTCGCAACAATGGTTGGAAGTTGGATTTGAAACGGTTTAGGACTAGTGTGTGTGGGAATTACTTTACGTATAAGATCTGTGACACATGGAACAGGTTACCTTCGGAAGTTGTGAACAGTTCCTCTGTGGATCAGTTCAAGAAAAGGTTAGACCAAATTTTGCACACTATTTGAGTGTGTATAAAATTTTCCGTGGCACCCGTTGCCATTGGTACCTCCTCGGTATGGGCCGCAAGGCCTTTTGAGGTACTTCTTTTCCTTGTAACTCCTTGTAACTCACTCTCTCTCTCTCTCTCTCTCTCTCTCTCTCTCTCTCTCTCTCTCTCCTCTCTCTCTCCCCTTCTCTTGGTAAATTGCGTCACACATCAATCAATCACACCCACAATAATTAGGGTGGCAATAGCCAATAGGGGTAAAAACCAAGTTGCCTGGAGGAGCGAGTGCGGTGGCGCGTTTGGTGCAGTTCCTGAAGAAAATCACTCAGGCAAATTTTTAGGACTTTTGATAAACATTAGGGGGTGGTACAAGAATAACAAAGTTTCCACCATTGTCACTTACTAATTCTCTATTTTGTATACTGTGCAGGTAGATGAAAAATGGCGACTACTCTAAGAAAGAATGATGTTTTATGGCTACTGGAGACTTCTCCCAACTCATATGCCCTTACAGGAGCCAAATTGCCGTCCAAGCGGCAGGTCCTGGAACGATTCTTGTTCTTTCACCTGTCCGAGTCTCGCCCTGTCAGAGAAAGTAGCCGACTGGTGATGACAGAGGTCGAACAGATGTAGAAGAATGCAAGTCTTCCGACTCAAGCTACGCACCGGGCACAAGACAAGCTGGAGAACCTCCATTCTGAGTGGAGAAGCTTAAAGAAATTACGAGCGAGGCGTACCAAAACCCAGATGGACAAGGAGAAGGTCTTTCTAGAAGGTCTGAAAGGCCTGTTCGATTGCGCTCACGGTGATGCGCTCAAAATCATCAAAAATAAAGAAGACAAGCAGTTTCTTCTTGCGCAGCGTGAGCCTGGTCGTCGAGGAACTATAGGACTTGTTGATCAGAAGTATATTAGACAAGAGGAGAACAAAATGACGCGGCAGCGTGAGCAAGAGAAAAGGAAACGAAGGAACCTGAATGAACTCCAGAAGATGGACAGGTCCGTGGTTTTGGAGTCGAGCAGCAGTTCTACAAACGAGGATACTGACAAGGAAGATGAGGTGAATGTCGGAGCAATAGGAGGCGCGTCATCTGCCACTCCCAAGAGGAAAAGATCAAGAGGGTTAAATCAGATTGTTACTCAAAAACTGGCGCAAGCGTTGGACCGCAGAAAGATATCCAATCGCCGGGCAGTCCATGTTGTGGCCAATACCTTAGCAGCTGCTGGACAAAGTATGGAGCACTACGCATTGAATCGAGACACAATCCGACTAGCTCGAATGGAATTCCGCCAAGACATCGCGGACGAGCTGAGAAGGTCCTTTTCCCCCACGGTACCATTAACAGTTCATTGGGATGGCAAGCTCCTTCCAGACCTTACAAACAAAGAGAAGGTCGATCGCCCTCCAGTCCTGGTTTCAGGAGAAGGTGTGATGAAGCTGTTGGGGGTACCAAGGCTGCCATCATCAACAGGTCTGGCGCAGGCAACAGCAGTGCATGACATGTTGGAAAACTGGCAGTTATCTCCCGGGATCGTAGCCATGTCTTTTGACACGACATCATGTAACACCGGTCGCTTGAACGGCGCTTGTCAATTCCTCGAGCAGAAGCTCGGGAAGAAACTTCTCAATCTTGCTTGTCGTCACCACATCGCGGAAATAGTTCTCGAAAAAGTTTTCGAAGCCTTAGTAGCATGCTCTTTGGGACCAAAGATCAAGCTCTTTCAAAGATTGGCGGAGGTGTGGCCAAAGATTTTAAAGGATTCGTTTCTTTCTGCTGAGGGAGACCGTGAGGTGGCAGATCGGATGCACGCATTCAAGGAGAAAGTTGCAGAGTTTGTGCACGAATAGTTGAGATCTCAGCAGCCTCGCGATGATTACCGTGAATTCCTGGAACTCGTACTGCTATTTCTCGGAATAAATCTACCACGGGGAAATCATATTCAAACTCCGGGTGCCCTCCACAGGGCACGGTGGGTGGCAAAATGCATCTATGCATTTAAGATCTTCTTGTACCGTCACCAGTTGCGGAACTTGGGGAAACTCACGGACCAGGAGCCAGGGTGTTACTGACTTCTGCCTCTTTGTTGCAGAGATTTACGTTAAAGTTTGGTTCAATGCCCCGGTAGCCAGATATGCTCCGCGGTTGGACTTGGAGCTGATACAAAAGCTGGTGCAGTACAGAGAAGTTAACCGACGCGTGGCAGAGGCCGCTTTGAAAGGGATCACTAGCCATCTTTGGTACTTAAGTGAAAAGTTGGTCGCTTTGGCCTTTTTTGATGAATATCTCAGCAGCGCGGAGAAAAGAGGCATGGTTGAGGCGCTCAAAATGAAGAAAGGAAGAGTCCTTCGCCTCGTGTGACAATTGATGTGGGAGATGCTGAACATCTTTCTTTGGCAGCCTTTGTCACGAAGAACACATTGGCCTTTTTCCACCTGCTCCAGCTTCCCACATCCTTCCTCTCCAAGGATCCGGAGCAGTGGAAGATGAAGATTTTCAACAAGCGAAACAGCGCGTCTCTGCCATCAGTGTTGTCAATGATCCCGCAGAAAGAGGAGTTGCCCTAATGAAAGATTTTAAACGCTGTGCTGACCACACAGGAGGATCAACAGCAATACGTTCTTCAGGTTGTGGAGCAGCACCGGAAGATGTTCCCTGATGCCAATAAATCCACGTTCATTCGAAGCCAGAAAAATTAGGCATAATTGTAATCTATCAGATCACTACAAGCTATTGCAGTCCTATTTGAGGTTGTTTGAGTCTTATCAGAATCGTTCTTTTCAGTTTTTGTTTTGTATAACTTTGAAGCTCACTCGAACACTCGTTTCCAATAGCCTAGAGCACAAAGTTCTTTGTGTCTTGTACCACCACTTAAAATAAGATTAGGAACTTGAAATTTGGCAGAATTTGTTTTTTCAATAAACCGAATAAAATGAGCACCCGCACATTTTAAAGTTTGCGACTTCATTTTTTATTGCCACCCTAACCCACATCCTACAGAACGCGTACTGAAACACTGAAAACGCTGTATTTTTTTCTTTTGGTGTGGGGGGGGGGGTCAAAAACAATTGCATCCATACTGTACTGAACACTGATTCCAGGTCAGTTTGAGTTAAATTAGATTAGGTTACGCTATACTAGTTGTATTCGGTTAATTTAGGTCAGGCAACACAAAGGTTAGGTTAGATTTGGCACGTCCAACTGGAAGGTAACTGAAATACACTGGACACTCTACATACATGTTTTTTTATTTATTTTTGTGTTGCCTGAGGTTTGGTTCGGTTAGATTGGGTCACGCTAGATTAGGTTAAGTTAGGTTTGGTGAAATTAGGTGTAAAGGGGTTACACCTAAAATTTCTGGTCCATATATATATACAGGTCCTATCAGAGGGGGGACTAGGAGGGCCATTTGGACTGGGCCTCAAGCTTAAGGGGGGCCTCAAATTTAGAAACTTTCAGGTTTGAATATGTTTTGCAGTGAAAGCAATAAATGGGTTTAGCTATGGGCCTCAAAAGCTGGAAGTGGCCCGGGCCTCTCTGGGCCTCTGAGAGGTCAATATGCATTTGGAATGGTGGAAAGCGTAACAAGAATTTTATTTGCGTGATGTACAGTCGACGCAAAAGATCCTGTGGGGGTTAAACGCCATGTTTCTTAACCACTACTTATCGGTAAGAAACGTGGTTTCGTGACACACGAAATTTTTAACAGACTATACAGACTGAATAGTTAGTAAAAACGTTACCCAGCAATAGTTATCAACGTAGCATCAAAAGACACTTTGCTACCATCTTTCGGATGATACTCTCGTAAATTCCTCCAACTATAAATTGTTCAAGCATGTATGTTCACTTGGGTATACACTGCGTTCGCACTTATTAAGCAGATTACATTTTTTCCAATGTTTTCAAAAGTTTTTCCCCGATTTCAATGAAATTTGTAGCAAATAATCACTATATATAGCAGCATTGATGGTATTCATTTTGATAAAATATTTTGATAATTAAAATAATTATCGCATTTTATTTAAAAATATGTAAAATATTGTGCTCCGAATTATTAAGCAAGTATTCTATTTACAGATCTAAATGGTGAAAATGGGTAAGAAGAAGAAGGATTTAACACTAACTGAGAAAAGAAAAATAGTCAAGTTACTCGCTGTAAATATAAAATCTATTGAAATTGCGAAGCAGTTTGTTTGGCAGAGCTTATCGAACTGTAAACAAGTTTGTAGCGGAGGGTACCAAACTGAGGCAGCGAAGTGATAAAGGAGCTATAAGAAAAGTGACAAGGCGGCAGATATCTGTAATCAAGGGCAAATTGCAAAGCATCCATTATCCTCAAGTAAAGAGGTTTTTGAGCAGGCTGGCATACATAATGTACAAGAACATCTCGATGTGGAATCCTCCAAACAATTGGCAAGACGTGTAAACCTACGATTCAGTCACCATTAACACCCAGGTACAAGAAGCAGCGTGTTGAATGGGCGCGTCAGTACGTGAAAACAGATTTTAATACTGTATTGTTCACCGATGAATGAAAAGCAACCCTGAGAGCCAATTTCTACCATCGAGAGTAAGACGCCAACAAGGTGGACGTAGTGTCATTTTGGGCAGGATTGATAGGCAATGAAGTAGCTGTCCCATACAGAGTGCCTGATGATGTAAAAATGAATGCCCAGTCTTACACAAACTTTCTAAAAGAAAACCTCATTCCATGGTAGAGATTGACCCTTTGCAATCCATCTTCTTGACCAACCATCAGATCCCTCAAGGGACTGCACTTATTGCAGAATGGCTTCAAAGTGACCCCCTCTTTCTTCAATGCACGCGGCGAGCCTCCGATCCATCGAGTCTTGCCAAGGAAAACGCGGAAGTTCATTTCTGAGGTTTATGAACGCATCCTGTATACGTGCAACCAACTGCCCCCTAGTTTCGGGCTTACCCCGCTGATAAACGTTACTCTTCAAGAAACCCCAGACAAAAAAATCTAGCGGAGATCAGGCGAACGAGGTGGCCATGCCACAGGTCCTCCACGTCAAATCCACCTTCCCGGAAACGGTAGAGGCCTGTATCTCGGTAACGGTTGGGAATCAGGCACATGTCGATATAATACTTTCTACTTAGAAATACCCAAAGAGTCAAATGGTGCATTCTTGACATTTCCTCTTGGGACACCTGTATATAATATATATATATATATATTATATATATATATATATATATATATAATAATATATATATCGTAATTTGTTATGACGTATAATATAGTACTTTATTAAAATATGGGAATACAGTGTATATCTTGCATACAATCAGCTCCTATGTTAACTTCTATTCTGCCAAATTAACACTGTAATGTGGGTGTTATTTCGATATATGAGGCCCTTCGACAAAGCGACAAAAGTAAAAAAATCCAGAAAACGCAGTAAAACGTACCAATTTGAAAGTGGAATAACTTTTGAACTTTTTAAGATATTTCGTCGAAAATCTTCAAAATGTTCAAAAGTTATGTCACTTTCGAATTGGTACAACTTTTAACTGTTTTCTGGCGTTTTTTACTTTTGTCGCTTAGCCACTTCTTCCTAGGAGAACATGAATCGAAGCAGGTAAAACTACAGTACCTGGAAAATACTCTCCATTCAAATCTATGTTCAAATTATTAACCGTGTCGAGATTAAAAAGATGAAATCGTACTTCCACACGCATAGGCAGGGCCGTTTCCTGGCATAAGCAGACTAAGCGGCCGCTTAGGGCCCCGCTGCTACTAGGGGGGCCCCTAGACAGGCTCCCAGGTCATAGCTCAGTGGGCACGAATAGGAATATAGCTGAAGTTATTATTATTATTATTATCATTGTCGTATTAATTAAAGTTTTTGTATGAGACAAATGTGATAAAACGGAGACAAACGAAACGTTTTGGTCGTTATGTGTAAATAACTATCGTGAAATCTTATTTCTATATTATTTAACTTTATTCTTACTATATGCTTATACTTTCCTAAATGCTCAATTTTTCTAGTATTGTAAAACATTATTTCACTAATTTACTAATTATTAAGAGATTCTGTAACACTTTAAAACCTAGGATTATTTTCGTTATGTTTTCAAGTTTATTAATTCTTTTCTCATCTTTTTCAGATAATGTGAATTTTGTTGGTTAAAACCTAAATGGTCTGATTATATATTTGAATGTATTTGATTTACGTTACAATTATAACAATTATTATTATTATTATTAGTATTATTATTAGTATCATCATCATTATTATCATGATTATTATTATTTAACAGATTAGTTATGGTTAACTAGATGTGACTTCGTGCATCTTGGAAAATGAAACGACATTATCCATCAGGTGCTGAAAAACGGAAAAAGAAGAAAATAGAGGAGGAGAAGCTTCCCAGTAGCACAGGTGAGATGTGCCACTTGTATATTCTTATGATTACAGTTCAGGCAACTAGGTTAGGTAAACCATCAAGCTAGGCAAGTGCTCAGGAATCGTGTAGAGTAAGCTAGTCTCTGTAGTATTTATAATATTTAGAAATGTGAAATTTAATGGATCACATCACCTCAAATTCTGTTCACACAGATCAATTATCAAACAAGATAAGAAAGAGTATTTTAGCAAAAATTAACAGAATATGTAATGTTATGTTCTTCTCAGGAGCGTTACTGAAATATTTGGAAGAGCTATCCTCAGCAAAGCCTGATGAGCATCATGAGCCAACAGCAGGACCATCCTCTATGCAACCTCAAACACCAGTAGAAGTAGAGCCTGATGAACCAACAAGTGGCCCATCTTCTGTTCAGCTTCAAACACCACACAGGCATTTCTACTGAGCAACAAGAACCAAGATCTGCTCCATCGCTTGATCCGTATGACTGGCCAGTTGTCTTGTCAGATGCCTTGAAGACAGATCTGGTGTCTCGAGGACCATTTCAAATCAGTCCAGATTTCATATTCCCTAAAAGAGAGGACGGTAGAAGCGTTCATCACCATTACATGTACAGAACATTAATTAATGGGGAAAAAATAAAGCGAAGCTGGCTGATGTACTCTAGAAGGAATGATGCTCTTTACTGCTTCTGCTGCAAGTTGTTTTCAAGGGAGTCGTACAAACTAATTACGGATGGACTTTCAGACTGGATAAACGTTGGTTCGCTTCTGAAAGGCCATGAAAATAGTTCAGAACATGCAGATAACATGGCAACATGGAAGGATCTGGAACTGCGGCTAAAAACTGGGAGGACCACTGACCGAACTGAAATGTCATTAATGGAGGTAGAGCGAAGACGCTGGCGAGATGTTCTCACACGTCTTGTTAGTATAATCCAATCACTGGCAGAGAGAAACCTTGCTTTCAGGGGGTCTTCCTCTACATTGTACAATCGAGACAATGGCAACTTCTTGAAGGAGGTTGAACTGCTTGCCAAATTTGATCCAGTGATGAAACAACACATCAGCAGAGTCGAAAGTGGCCAATATAGTCATTCAAGTTACCTAGGAAACATCATTCAAAATGAGCTCATTGGGTCCATTAGTGGGAAGATCTTGGATGCCATTGTTGCAGAAATAAAACAAGCTAAATATTACTCACTCATTTTAGACTGCACTCCAGACATAAGCCACCAAGAACAGATGTCGATTATTATCAGAACTATTAAAATGGGTGAAGTACCAGAAATAAAAGAATACTTCTTGGGCTTTCTTGAGGCTTCAGAAAGTACAGGCCTGGGTTTATCAGTTCTGATTCTGAAGAGACTAGATGAACTGAATATTCACTTCGATGACTGCAGAGGACAGTCATATGACAACGGAGCGAACATGAAGGGCAAGAACAAAGGTGTTCAGGCAAGGTTATTAGAGAAGAACTGTCGTGCACTCTATGTTCCATGTGGGGCTCACACTCTGAATCTTGTAGTGGCTGATGCAGCTAAAGCTTCCACAGATGCCATCAGCTTCTTTGGCAACGTACAAAAATTGTACAACCTTTTTGCAGCAGCTACACAGAGATGGACAATCCTAAAGAAGCACGTGAACATAACACTCAAATCTTGGAGTGAAACCAGGTGGGAGAGCCGGCTTAAGAGCACTGAGGCTGTGCGATACCAGAGCCACAACATCAGAGAGGCCCTGTGGAAGTCAGAAACAATGCCACAGATGCCATAGCCAAGACTGAAGCACAAGCACTTGCAGAGGAGGTAGGGTCTTATCGCTTTCAGATTTACACAGTAGTATGGTATGACATTCTTCATGCAGTTAACCATGTGAGCAAACTTCTGCAGTCTCCTACAATGCAGTTTGATGTGGCAGTCAACCTCCTCACAAAAACAAAAGACTCACTCACCAGCTACAGAAACAGGTTTTGTGCAGCACAAGTCGTAGCTAGGGACATATGTGAGGAAATGAATGTGGAGGCTGTGCTGAAGGAGAAGAGGCTCAGATCCACAAAAAAGCACTTTGCTTACGAAGCTCCTGACGAACCATTTACAGAAGCCTTAAAGAGGCTGGAATGAGAGATTCAATGAGAGATTCAAAACATTAGATGATGTGAGGGACATATTTGGGGTTCTCCTAAACTTCACCACAATGAACAAGGAAGACTTGTCCTGCAAGTGTGAAAAGCTCTCTAAGATACTGAGCTCTGGAGCTGACTCTGACGACATTGATGGAAGAGAACTGGCCCTCGAAATTAAGAACTTGCCGACTTTTCCTTCACACAATATGACTGCATTGGAGCTTCTCTCCTTCATTCATCAGAAGCAACTGGAGGAACTATACCACAATCTCTGGGTTGCACTAAGAATTGCCTGCACTCTACCTGTGACAGTAGCGTCAGCCGAGAGGAGCTTCTCTAAGATGAAGCTAATGAAGCACTACCTCAGATCATCAATGGGGCAGGATCGCCTCAGTGGCCTTGGCATCATAAGCATCAACCAGGACGTTGGCAGGGAGATTTTATATGATGATGTTATTGATGATTTCGCCCAGAAAAAATCTAGGGGGCAAAAATTTTGAAGATACAAACTGCTCTGTATAACTGTTAGCTATTACACGATTGTATCGTAGAGTTAGTAATTGTTTGGTAGTTGATAATTGCATTTTTTTTTTATACATAGTTCTGTGTCCTTTATTCTAAATAATGTATAAGCTAATTTTCAGGAATTTCATGAAGAGTATTTTTTTCTGTTTGTCTTCTGAAAGTACATATTTGTTGTTTTGGACATAAATGTTTCATTAAAATTGTTTCATAATTGTTTTTTATTAACAGCCATTTTTTGTATGTGTGTGCTGAGGTGATGTAGTAAGGCGTGAGTTGGTGGATGGAGGGTGGGACCTCAAATGGAGTATACTGCTTAGGGCCCCATAATGGCTAGAAACGGCCCTGCGCATAGGCGTACCAGGCGGGGATCTAGGGGGGCGCTAGCCTCCCCCTCGAATTCTCAGAAACTAAATCTCGTCGGGCAATGACATCTGTGATTTGGGCAAAGTGACTAGGCGACTTTATTCGCCTCGATAAGCCTTTTGTGCTTTTAGCTGCCTCTCAATATTTCGTATGTATAACACACAGTCAATATTGACAAAAAGTCTGAACCTGTAAATCATATTAAACAGGTTTATATATGTAAAAATGAATAATGAATAATTCTTATATTCATTTTTACATATAAAGTCCAAACTCGCGTGACACTCTAACTGTATATAAAACGCAAGTTTTGGAATTTTTTTTTATTTTCTTTCTATTTTATTTTTGCTGAATAATTGATGAATTATTTATTTTTAAATTACTTAATCATTTTTTGGATTTAGCTTAATAATGTAATCGTGTTAAAATCTGCAATGTTCATTTTCTTTATACATTCTCTCTTGGTTGTAAAAGATGAAGTCATGTCTTGCTTAACACTTAATTTAAATTTTAAGCTTTTAATTTTGGCTCATATGCATGTTTAATTCTAATCCATAATAAAGTGCATATTTCAATTTCCATTTTTAGTTAACTCGTCAAATCATGATAGCATCAGAGCTATCAATATGCTGTTTAAAAGAAAAATATGACTTCATTTTCAAATATCTTGCTTATCTGTCTAGACCCTGATACAGCCGAAAAATTTACAAATATTTTGCAAAAAAATTCGGCCTTTTGAGAATAAAAACAAAACAGGTCAACATTAAATAATAATGATGTCACCAAAACTTGTGTATATAAAGTATAATTTTTCAAATATTCTGATTGTTCCGATTATTCTAATCTGACTTAGAGGCTGAGCATTACCTGTAACATTTTAGAAGCCGTAAACTACAGTAAGCGAATATCTTGGTCGTCTCCTTCGAACCCTGTTTTTTTCAGAACTTAGTCTTAAACTAGAAAAAAATAATTTCCCGATACGCTACAAGAAGAATCAGGGAACCATTAGTATAGAGAATTTAATAAGATTTACAGAATCCTCCGATCCACTACAAGAAGAAATCGGAGTGTAGTTCAAGAGAAACTACTGCGATTCCCTATACGGTACCAGCTACTCCAGAGTGACAAATTCGTTGTGACACCTAACTACAGGGTGTCAATAAAATCACGCATCATAGGAAAAATACATTTATTTTGTTTATTTATTTATTTTGTTTTATTTGTTTGAAATGATTCCCACCAATCTGAAAACATGTTTGTAAACGAAAAAGAAGGTTTCTTTGAATATTCCTCAACATATTTGGCCTGATGGAGACATAAATAAATAGACATTGCTTATGTTCCTATGATGCGTGACTTTATAGACATCCTGTAGAACCCCCGTCAACCTCAAACCGCCCAAGGCCATTGACGGAGGGGTGTGTATGTATATATATATATATATATATATATATATATATATATATATATATATATATATGAAAATGAAAATGAAAAGGTTTACTGGCAGACGATAGTCCACATGACAAATATTATTAATACAATGACAGTTCATATACTAAGGATAGAAATATATATAATTGATTAGAAATAATACTGTAATGTCGAAGTTAAGTGGAGCTACAGACAGACGTTTTCATACCAAAAAGTCCATAGCTTAGAGGATAAATGGCAGGACTCATGGGATAGCTTGGATGATCGGGTTGGTTGATTTTTTAATTCTTTGCATTAGACTGTGTTGAACACGTCTTGTTACCTCCGGGAAGCTCGGGACATTGCGAGTAGCAAACATTTGCGAAGCTGAGCATCTCGGGGGTAATTTATGTAAAAGTCGAAAAGACCTGTTGTATAGCAAATTTAGAGTTCTGCCAGAACCTTTTTTATAATTCACCCAGAGTTGCTGTCCGTATATATTACTGCAGAAAGTATGAAAGAGAGTGTCTTTAGCTTCACTTGTACAGAATCGAAAGTTCCTTATGGTCATATTCGCTTTAGCACACAAGCTTCGAGATTGTTTTCTTATATCCGAGTCATCACTCAAGGAGCTGGTAATAGTTTGACCCAAATACTTAAACTCTTGTATCAGGTCATCCCATAAGTAATGTCGTTTTTTAGATCGGAATTTGAAGGACAAAAAAAACTCAGCTGAAACTTTTTAATCTAGTATATATTTTCCATCGGAATCAATGACACTCTGGCAACGTCCTACAAGCTTTTCAATGCCATGTTTATAAAATTCAGGCGGTTTTGAGGCAAAAACGGTACAAAGACTGGTGTGCAGGTCATCTAAAGAAGTATACCGTTTCTCGTCAAGATAGTTTTGCAGACTCCTGAAGAGATGATAATCTGAAGGCGCAAGGTCTGGAGAATATGGAGGATGTGGAAGTTTTTCCCACCCAAGCTCCTCAATTTTTGCAGAAGTGATCCGAGCGGTATGAGGACGTGCGTTGTCGTGGTGGAACACGATTCCTTTCCGATTAACCAAAGAAGGTCTCTTTTCTTTTAGTGCAGTGTTCAATCGACCCAGTTGTTGACAGTAGACTTGAGCGGTGATTGTTTGGTTGTGTGGTAAGGTTTCAAAGTGTATTACACCACCTTTATCCCAAAACACTAAGCAACACCTTCCAGGGTGAAGATTTGGTTTTGGCTGTGGTGTCGCTGGTTCTCCGGCACAAACCCACTGTCGACGCCGCTTAACATTCTGGTACAGTATCCACTTTTCATCACCAGTCACTAAACGGTGCAAAAACGGATCTTGAAGTTCATGGGAATGAAGAGCCGTGCTAATGTTTACCCGCACCCTCAGATTGTCGACCGACAATTCATGTGGCACCCATTTTCCTAACTTAGGCACTTTCCCGAGTTGTTGCAAATGTCGATGGATGGTGGACGGGGATGAATTGAGTTTCTGGGCCATTCTTCGACAGTTGTTGAAGTCTTCTTCAAGTGCGGCTAACAGCAGGTCATCATCAAACTCAGCAGGGCGTCCAGAGCGTGCTGCATCTGTCAAACAGCAGTCACTATTCCTAAACTTTTGAAACCATCTTTGACATTTCCTCACATGCAGAATATCGTTGCCATAAACTTCCTGAATGTTTCGCGTTGCTTCAGTAGCACTATTCCCTTTTTGAACTCGTAAAGCATTATATGCCTGATATGCTCTTCTGATACCGCCATGTTTATGAGGGGTTCACATAAAGCAAACACACGTCTTCACTGGTCAAGGTCTGTAAAGTATGTAGCGAAACACGACAGATCTCCTCTTAGATATAACCTTCGGAAAATTTATGCTTAAACTGAGTAGGACTAGTTTAAACTTAATCTATCGTAAACAACGACATTACTTATGGGATGACCTGATACTTCCTGAATTACATCACCATTCATTTTAAACCTTATATCAGCTGGCTGATTACAGCTTTTAGGATGGAATTGCATAACCTTAGTTTTTGTAACATTAAAAAAAATATGTTTCTGCGAATACATTTCGCAGACTTTTAGTAGCCGATCCATATCATATCGGCATAAACTAAGTTATTTATCCTTGTGTTATCTATACAACATCCCACTGTTGCTTCATTAAGTGAAGCAATTAATCTGTCGATATACACATTAAGCAGCATAGGGGAGGGCAAGGAGCCTTGTCTCACCCCGCAAGAGGAGCCCAAACACTCGGATAGTACATTGCCCCAATGCCCCAGTGCCCCACCTAACAGTGAAAGATTGGTGGGAATACCAAAATTTCAATAAATTTAATATGTACATGGGAACCTTCCTGTCTTCTAATTTTGTAAATAAAATATTGTGGTTCACCCTATCATATGCCTTACTTATATCTAGGAAACAGCTATAAATAGTTGAATTACTGTCAATGTATTTAGATATTGTTTCTTTAAGTACAAAGATACACAGGTCAGTTGAGTGGGACCTTTTAAAGCTAAACTGATTAGATGTCCATATATATATACATACATACGGAATTTGCCTTGTTTCTCTACTATTCGGACACCGTATGTTTTATTCAGGCAAATTTAGAGCCGCTCCGATCAAAAAAAAAAAAAAAAAAAAAAAAAAAAATTGTCCGTACGCCCCTAACCACACGTTAGGAGACACTATGGGATTACTATACCAACCCAACCACCCGCGATCAGGCTGTACTCATGTAGGAGATGATAATGTTTTGGGTAGTTTAACCGTGTTCGTATAATTGCAAAGGTCATGTGACGGAGAGGACCTACAGCTAGCTAGCTGTACGTGGGATCCAAACCACGGGTTGCTACATCATCTGAAAATAGAGGACAGTCATCCATCCATCCATCTATTGGACAAACCCAACGTAGCTTAACCTCGCCGGTTTAACGGGAAGCGGTGTTGCGACGTGTCTGATTTATTCTAAATCCAGGAAGGACAGAAAAAAAGGAGGTACCTCTAGTTTAATAAGTTTAACCGAACCCAATTTAATCGTGGATTCATGAATAACGTTCTAAGAACGTAATTACTTTACATGTTGGGTTGAAAAAGAAGTATGAGTAGCGAAATTTGTGAGTAAAGTTTACATATGGGATTAACTTAATTATATGAAGTTAGTCGCTTAAAGCCACATGTCCTATCTCCTCTGTCCTATACTTTCATTCGGCTGTAACTATTAAAATCAGTCGACGTAAAATAAATAGTATTTTGTCATTTTAAAATGCTGTAATCAATTAAAACATGAAATCAAATGAAGTTTTATTTCATGAATGATAATGAATGTTTGCAAAGAGTGGAGTAGGTAAACATGAAAATGGATTTTCTTTTTTTTAATTGTTTCAGGACCCTCAAAACTTTTGGGTTTGCTGGATCCAGATTGGAAAGGTTACGGTAATTATTTCAAAATCAGTTTAAACAGGCTGAAGGGATTCTAAAATAAATGTTGCTTCACCAAAAATGTATAACATATAATAAATAATAAATAAGTACAGTCAGTGAAGCATTTTTGGATGGTATAATAGCAGTGGTTAGATTTAGAATCAAAATTAATTCTCATTTACACGTTACAAGTAGAGTTTGATTTTGTTTTGAATGCGTTTATAATGAGGCCACGTCCGAGCATGATTCCAACCACTACACGATCCACGAAACCCAAAAAATGTCCTTTCAAGTCTAATTTTTGAGCGTATCTCATTTGTTTATCATGTGCTTTATCAGAAATGCAGTAGTTAACCGTTCAGTAATTTATATTGCGAAAATGTTTAATATAACTGACAATGTTTCTCATTTTCGGTCCAACAACAAAAAAACAAGATGGAGTGTGCATATATGTTACAGTCAAAGTGTGTAACCAGCCATTCGCGTAATGGCTGAAACTTTTAGTCATTTCGCGAAATGGCTGTTTCACTTGGTCATTTCGCGAAATGACTAAAATCTTCAGCCATTACGCGAAATGGCTGAAATTCCACCTTGATCATTTCGTGAAATGGCTAAAATGACTTTTGCATGAATTCATAGAAATAACAAACATCACAATAAAATTGGAAACCTTTATTTAACTAACTAAATCTGCTAAAACATACATACATCCACAGGTCTGTTCAAATAAGTGAGAAACACTCTTCACATACACATCTGAACACATTTGAATTTAATTTTCAATATAAGGTTTTCAAATACTAACCGGGCCTTCAATGTTATTCCAATGTCCGCCATTGAAGGCCCGGTTAGGTCAACTGTATGCCCTTGACAATTGGTTAGGTTAAGTCGTTATTTTCGTTAAAACTAACGAAAATAACACAACTTACAAGATCATTTGCCCGGTTAGGTCAACTGTATGCCCGGTTAGGTCAACTGTATGCCTTTGACAATTGGTTAGGTTAAGTCGCGTTATTTTCGTGAAAACTAACGAAAATAACACAACTTAACCTAACCAATTGTCAAGGGCATACAGTTGACCTAACCGGGCAAATGATCTTGTACGAAATGACCAAGGTGGAATTTCAGCCATTTCGCGTAATGGCTGAAGATTTTAGTAATTTCGCGAAATGACCAAGTGAAACAGCCATTTCGCGAAATGGCTGGTTACACAATTTGATCATTAATCTTTGGCTTCACTGGGCTCTCAAATTAAATAAATAACTTTTTTTCAGAACTTTAACACACATGAGTGAGTAATAAATAAACCATCTTGTATAGAATAAAAATATTAAATAGTTTAAAAGATAAAAAGAATTAATAGGAAAACTGAGAAATTAAAAGAGAAATTAAAATTTGAATTCCTAAAATGACAAATACAAATATTTTTTGAATATTAATTTACTGAAGAAATTTCAATTCATTTTTAAACACGTTTTTACGTAGAAATTATTTTCAATATCGGTATTTTAATCAATTCGTAATTTTAATTCAACAAAAATAGGTAATTTTTTAGATGAAAATAATTTAAATTGAAGGGTAACTTACCAAGTTCTATTCCTACTCGTGTAAGAATAAGTTAATCTTGGTTTTGCTTCCACCAGAATTGCTCATTTTGACGAAGGTCAATCTTGTCACTCCACCTTAGACCTATAGTTTAACGTGGAATCCGAACCACGCCCTACCAGCAGCCCAGCGGTCTTAACCACTAGGCTACTCAGGGTACCCATCTTGAGTGTGGATGAGTTATAAATTATTTATTAACTAACAATATGTACGCACATTCGGAATAATAGTATAGTGTTTCTTTTGATAAAAGGGATCACCTGAAGATCAGGGCCCCCAACCTTCTTTAGTTAGCCTTATAAGGCTAACTAACGAAAATATCACGACCTAACCTAACCTAACCAATCGTTAGGTCAACTGTACACCCTTGACGATTGGTTAGGTTAGGTCGTTATATTTTCGTTAGTTAGCCTTATAAAGCTAACTAAAGAAGGTTGGGGCCCTCATCTTCAGGTGATCCGATAAAAGTGTGCTGAAAGTATTCGATGATGTTGGATCTTTTCCGTTTGGTGCCAGATGTGGGCAGTAAATACTTTAGATGTATTTAAATAATAAATACATTACTTGAAAATAAAAGTAATTAAATACTAAATAAAATTCAGGTTTTCAGAAAGTATTTAAATACTAAATACATTACTCCTAAAATGTATTTAAATACATTTCAAATACAATTTAGATACTTTTCAAAAAGCACATAAAATCACTGCAGCCATGTTACAAATGTTGTCCTCGTCTAATATGATCAATAGGCTAAGGCTAATTGCACAGTTAGCGCTGAACTTTACACAACCACATATGACGATGCCTCAGGATAGACTGCCGCTGCCGCACTGCAGCTGTGAGTCTGTGACAATCGCCACTAGAGCAGGTTGGAAGTTCCATTTTTCAAGGTGCTTCCAGAAAGTTCCAGCATGCTGAGCCTGGAACTTTCTAGAAGCACAAGCACCTTGAAAAATGTTTTACTGTGTTCTGTGGTACCAGTTAAATACTGGGTGGTTAGTACTGTACATCCTCGCAAAATTGAACAGTTCAGAAAAAAGTATTTTAAAAATGTATTTAAAAACAGGTATTTACACATACTAAATACTTTTCGAAAGTATTTAAATACATAATTAAATATACTCTTCAAAAAATATTTATAAATACATGTATTTAAATATGTATTTAAGTATTTTCAAATACATTACTGCCCATGTCTGTTTGGTGCCTACCACTAGAATTAAAATTAATTATTACATCATGTGTACTTTTTTACAGTGATTTCACAAATATATATATATTTTTTTTTCGATAAATGAATAATAAAAACGTTATAGCCCTTTAACGTTTGAATTTTGTATATTTAATTTGTCTATTCTTAAAAAATTTGACGATATTTTGCGTTGAAAATTGGACGTAGGCTATAGGCCATCTTATTCTTAGTTCGCGCAAAGACCTTGGCTATATGTACATACATTCGTAACACTTTTAAAACACAAAAGGAACAGAATGGAAGACTGGAATATTACAAAAATAATTACGAACTAACGAAAATATCACAACTTAACCTAACCGGGCATTCAATTAACCTAACCGGGCATTCAGTTGACCTAACCGAGCATTCAGTTGACCTAACTGGACATTCAGTTGACCTAACTGGACATTCAGTTGACCTAACTGGACATTCAGTTGACCTAAGCAGTTGGTAAATTTTAATGTTAATATATACACACACACACAGTATACTATATCTATATATATATATATATATATATATATATATAACCTATTTTGCATAATAAATATGTAATCTATTTTGCATTTTATTGCCCTATTGTGCAAAATGTTCGCATTTCTCAAAAAAAAAAAATTAGTTTCGTATTCAGAGGGTCAAAATGCACTACTGGTGCTATTTTCAAAAGAATCTGGTAGTGGGCTCCAAACGGAAAAGACCTATGATGTTTAAGTAACTTGTTTCTAACTTTTTTAAGAACGTCTCGTGACTCGATTTGTTAAGGCGCCGCCCGGAAGTGCTGAAACTCCGCCGAGTCATGGATTTGAACCACCCAAGTGCTACCAAGAGCTGAGTGGTTTTTTTTTCTGTATCTTACGTCACGATGAAGCGGCGGGCCGGCCATCCCTCTTTAATTGATTCGGGCTAGGGTAACCCAGGGTCAGGTCCCTACCCCTCGTTTCCTTAGGGGCTATGGGGCATGGATGCTAAGTTTCTGCAAATTATTAAATTCGTTCGTACATGATACGAAATGTGTCATTTTGATAATTTTTATCTTTAATACTTTTAGTTCTCAAGATTAGAGACGCATTAGCATACAAATTAGCACCATTTAATATCCATATCGCTCGTTCCTGAATAATAAATATTTTGTTTGAAGCGTTGTCGTCAGTAGTTTCCCTTTGTTATTTCATGCCTTCTGCGCTCAACCACGACAACGCAGAACCTCCGTATTTGAAAACTCGTTTATACCCTGTATATCTACAACCTGCAACAGTTTAAAACTTTCAGTATCCCAATATCTTTTTTTTCATGGGACGGGACATGGGTGTCACGCGGTTTATAGGCAATCTTAGTCCCTTCAAGCTTGCCTTAGTTCCCATTCGCTTTAGGATTTAAAGAAAATATTGTTATAATGTTATAATGTTTCAGACCAACAAAGACCCTAGGATCCACTCATGGCTGGTCTACCTAACCGTGTTTGTAATTGTGTATTGCGCATGTCCTCCGTGGTGGTGGAGAGGACCTACAATTTTACGTGGGTTCCGAACCACAAAAACCTTAATTTTACCACCTTAAACTATACCCAATCTATCAACATGTGCATTTAATCGATTTTTAAACATGTTTATAGACGAGCTACTAACTACTACTACGGGCAAACTATTCCAACTATTTACTATTCAATGTGTTAAAACGTTTTGGCGACTGCTGTCTCGATCCTTCTACTTATCAGCTTACACCCGTTATTTCTAGTTCTACTACATTGTGCTATTTCGAAAAAGTTCTCTATTTACGTTATCGAATCCATTCATAATTTTAAAAACCTGGATTAGATCACCCTTTAGCCTCCTAGTCTCGAGTGTAGTCAATTTTAACTCCTTAAGCCTATCCTCGTACGACTTTGACCTAAGCGATGGAATCATTTTAGTTGCTCGTCTTTGAACTCTTTCGATTTTGTCTATATCCTTGAGCATATGCGGATTCCAAAATTGGATCGCGTACTCCAAATGGGGTCTAACTAATAATTTATAAAGAGGAACAATAATATCGCACGATTTGTACTCAAAATTCCTAGTTATAAAACCTATCACTTTGTTTGCCTTATTGACCGCTGCTGTACTTTGTTTCGCTACCGTTAAATCATCACTGACTATAACTCCCTAAATCTTTTTCCTGAACTACACTTGCCAACTCCTTCCCTGACACACTATACGCAAAACTACCGTTACGCGAACCTATATGTAAATTTTGCACTTATCGACGTTAAATCTCATTTGAAATGTGCTCGACCAATCTACGATTTTATTCAAATCTTCCTGGACTTTACCTCTATCTTTGTCATTTATTGCCCTCCCACCCAATTTCGTGTCACCCGCAAACTTTGAAACTGTACTGACTCGGCCTACATCTAAATCGTTAATACATATAAGAAAAAGCAAGCGGCCCAATACAGAACCCTGAGGAACGTCGCTCGCTACATTAGCCCAAGACGACTCCACTTCATCAACGACCACCCTCTGTTTCCTACCTCGCAACCACACTTCTATCCAATTTATTACTACACTCCTGATCCCATGAGTCTTAGTTTTTTGAACGAGTCTTTTGTGCGGCACGGTGTCAAACGCTTTTTGAAAATGTAAATACAATACATCTCAGCCCGATGACTATCGTAAACTTTAACCACGCTTTGGGAATATTGTAAAAGATTAGTTAAGCAAAATTTGTTTCGCCTAAAACCGTGCTGCATATTTCTAATCAAGTTATGCAAGTCCAAGTGTTCGACTATACGATCCCTAATTATAATTATCGATTCCAGTAGCTTACCTACAACAGACGTTAAAATGATTGGCGTACGAGTATAATTTCCCGCCGCACCTTTATCGCCTTTCTTAAAAATAGGTGTTACATTTGCTAACTTGAAATTATCTGGTACACACCACTCAGAAATAGACGCATTAAAATCTTTGTTAACGGCACAACAATGCCTTCTTTTAATTATTTTAGTTGTACGGGATAAACGGAATCCGGCCCAGTGATTTAAGCATTTTCATTTTACAAATATAGTGCAGTACCTCCCTTTCACTCGCCACAATATTATCTAAAGTATTACCATTATCGAAAGGTATTATGTCTATGACCGTAGGGATATTCGTTACATCTCCTATTATAAAAACTGACGTAAAAAATTCGTTTAGCAGGGTAGCCATTTGCTTGTTCTCGAAAACTAGCTCACCGTCAGAATTTCTCAACGGTCCTAACGCGCTCTTTACCGGGTTCTTATTATTACGTATTGGAAAAATCGCTTGGAGTTTTCTTTGCCGTCACGAGCTATGGAAATTTCAAAATCGTGTTTGGACTTTTTATTACGGTTTTCACTTCACGCCTTTAAAATATATAGTTGTTTCGTAACCACAAATTGTCTTTATCGCACTTATGTAGCCGATAAGCCCTATCTACTCTTCATAATATCCCCTACTCTAGAAGTAAACCACAAGGGCTTGTTATTTACTCTCGCACGCTTAATCTGGCACGGTACACATTCTCATTTATAGTCCTAAACACTGTTTCAAACGATTCCCACATTATTTTTGCGGTGGAGGTCCCCATTACGTTTCTCATCGACGCGTGACAATTCATTTCTAAATTTACAAAAATTGCGCGCTGGAAGTCAGGAATTTTAATCGAGTTAGCTGGTTTCGAGTGACTTACCGAGAGGACAAACTCTACCATATTGTGATCGCTATTGCTTAACGATCCTATTGCTTGAAGATCAGTGATAAGCCTATTATTAGTTATTACTAAATCTGAAATATTGTCCAACCTCATAGGTTCCCCAACCTTCTGAATAAGAAAGCTATCCTCGAGAAAATTAACTAAACCTTTGATATACAACATAACACCTCCTCCTCGCCTGCCTATTCTGTTTTTAACAAAAGTCTATAAACTCTAATTTGATACTCCCTACAAAGTCACGTGTTTCAGTGCTAAGCCACGATTCATTTATCGCAATTAAATCATAGTCTTTGCAAGCAATTAAAGAAAAAAAAAATCGTTTATTTTGTTTCGTAGGCTACGAGCATTTAAGGATAGAACCTTCAAATTTTGTTAAAACCGCGCTTCTTTCGCGTGCACAAGGTAAATTCATATTTTTTGGCCTGTAATTTAAGGAAATTACGCCGGACCGGTCGAGTTACGGCCGCTTGAAAAGAGACAGTATTATGAAGTAGTCTTCCTAAACGCGCAGCTCCAACGTCATTAAGATGAAGTCCATCTCCGAGGAACAAGTCCCTCCTGTCTAGAAACCAGAGGTGGGGAGTCGGAGTCGGGAGTCGGAGTCGGGAGTCGGAGTCGGGAGTCGGGGCTTTTTTGAAGAGTCGGGAGTCGGTAAAAACGACCGACTCCCGACTCTTTGATTCAATTTCTATATGCCAACAATTTACCAGAATACTACTCTGCCCTAAATAAATATCTTCCTGAACTAATTCTAGATTCACATTTCCACATTTGATTTATGTTCTGGTAAATCTTAGCAAATGAATTTCATATTTCTATTTTAGGATACTAGGTACCATATAAAAATTAGCAATATATTAATTATTAATTTAATTAGCCCCTATTAGTAATGAGTCGTGGGCCTAGTAGAAAATCAGCAGTCTTTCAATATTTTAAGCTAAATGAGGATGAAAGTATTTTTATTTGTCAAGTAGAAAAGGATGGTAAAGAGTGTAATGCAAAAATTAGTGCTTACACTGGGAAACATGCTAATGCTCCAACTAGAGCCTCAAACTTGAAACGCCATCTACGAAACAAACATCCCAATATTATAAGGTTGTACATCAGCATGATAAGGAAAGAGTCGGGAGTAGGAGTCGGTTTTTAAAAATACCGATCAGGAGTCGGGAGTCGGTTGTTTTGGCCGACTCCCCATCCCTGCTAGAAACTGTTCCAAAAATTCACAAAATGCACTCCTTCCTGTTGACAAAGAGGAAGTTATTGTTAATATAAGTCGCCTTGCTGTAGAACTCGTTACGTTAGATAATTCGAGGAAGTATACCTGTTAAAACAATCTTATTAGTTTTTTCTCTTGGTCGCTCTAACACGTCCCTGTACCTAACCAGCAGCTCTTCCGATTTAGAATTTAAAACGTTTAGTAGCGACATAAATAACAATTGTGATGTCCTCAAAGGTTCCATCTGTAAACCGGTTAAAATTGCTCGTTATATCGTCCATCCTTGCACCAGGGTAGCAGTAACGGCGCCTACAGAATCTTTCGAGCTGCCCTCGAACAATGGAATTACCAACGAGTCGTATTTCCGATTCATCAGCGTCTTCGAAACCTAAAACAGAAAACTTATTGTTTGTTATTACTGGTAGACAAGTCATAGGTTGTCTCAAGGGGCTCCATTACGCACTTGAAATATACACATTTGCAGTTTTACAGTTTACAGTTTACATTTACAGTTTTATTATTATAAAAAATTTACACTATATTTACTATTTAATTAATAATAAATTATCATGGCAAATCGGATATTATGATCTTAGAGAATTTAGTTTTCACTTAGATTTTGTAAATTTAAGGAGGCAGACAGACATGAAACACAGATTTGGAGTCCGAGAGGACAGTCACCCAAGACATCACTCGGTTTTAAGGAAATCGAAAAATTCCGTCTGGTTCTCGTTGTTTGAACGAACATGCTCTTTTAAGAACTCTTGCCCTGGTTTGGTTCATTTCGTTTAAGTTTAGGAGGAGTTGGGAGAGGAAACGTCAGAGTGAGATGCCATGGTTGTAATTAAGTAAAGTTAAAACCATGCATACAACTCTCTCTAGCTCCGTGATCTCAACGGTGAAGCTCTGTATTCGCTCCCGTCTGCTGGCTCTTGAGTTGGGTTGGGCCGGCTATTCACCCTCAGTGGTCGGGCTCAGGTGACCCTTGAGGGTGGCACCCTCACCCTCACGCAGTGGGGAAATGAATTTCCAGGTTGTTACCTTTTATTCAAAACTATATAGATCAACTTTGAAAGCACATCTCAGGGTCCAACCAAAGGTCGACTTATTCTATACGCTTACAAACAAACTTCTACTCGCATAACAGTGGCCTAGTAATTATTATTATGACGTATCCAATTATCCTTCTCTCTGTCTGTCTATCTACTATTATCTATCGACTTATTTTATCCGTATCCATTCATCCTTCCTTTTTAGGTTCTTTCCAATCACTCTCCTTATACAGACTCGCGTTACTCTTCTGATCTCTAATCACTTTATGATCTGTTCAAGCTTCTTCATCCATTCGTGATCCTTCAATCCTATTTTGATCCTGGTAAACTTTCAAATCCTTTCTTCCTTATTTATGATTAATAATATATATATATATATATATATAAAAGATGTGTGTGTGTGTGTGTGTGTGTGTGTGTGTGTGTGGTGTGTGTGTGTGTGTGTGTGTGTGTGTAATTACTTTGTAAACGAAGTTAAAAAGGAAATTATAAAAATTTTCAGTTTTGACTTTCATTTCATTTTATTAAATTCCTCATTCGCTAAATCAAAACTTGAATTATAAAATCTGCAACTTGGAGGATTTTTTTTATGTTCTTGGCTCGAGGAGGATACAGCCCTGTACACCGAACTTCGTAGCCTGCTAGGGGATAGGGTGTGTGTAGTTTTAGGAGACTTCAACTGTCGCGGCATAAAGTGGGAAGACAGGACTGCTGATGCTGAAGGGAGGAGGCTAGTTGACTTTGCTGATGAGAACTTCCTCACTCAGTGGGTCAATGAGCCTACACGAGGCGAAAGCGTTCTAGACTTAGTATTCACGACCGAAGACAAACTCGTCACTGGCCTCACCGTTGACGAATCGTTGGGCGGGAGTGATCACGGTCTGATTAGGTTCCGTGTGTGCGTCCCTCGGGTGAAGCGTAGTAACTCGAGAGGCAGTAAGCTCGATCTCCGGCGGGCGGACTTTGTTAGCTCATCAGGATAGCGTAGGTGAGATGGGTTAGAGGTCGGCGGCGATGTTGAGGGAGTGTGGAGTGCATTCCGGGACGAGTTTATGGTGCTGCAGTCTGCTGCCATACCCTCAAAACCGGTCACCCCTGCTTCAACGCAGCCTAACTGGTTCAATCGTGACATCGCTTCGGCTATCCGAAATAGGAAAGTAGCATATAGGAGGGCGAAGGTCAATCGTTCCCATGAGAACACTGAAGCGTATGTCCGCCTGTGTAGGGAAGTGAAGGCGAAGGTTAGGCTAGCGAAACGTAACGAAGAACTACGGGTGGCAAGCCTCTGCAAGGGGAACCCTAAGGAGTTCTTCAGTTATGTTAATAGTAGAAAGTCCATTAGACCGAAGCGGCGTTCTGCGGACCTCCGACGCGGATATCGCCAATGTGCTTAATGAGTGCTTTGCGGGAGTGTTCACCAAGGAAGACACCCGCATCATCCCCGAGCCAGGCGTGAGGCACGAAGGTGCTGGCCTGGATAGTGTTCGATGTACCGCGATAGTCGTTGCCGATAGAATAGACAAACTGAGTGCGTTTAAGGCTCCTGGGCCAGACCAGTTTCTCCCCAGAGTGTTGCGGGAGGTGCGCGACCAGGTGGCTCCCCACCTGGCTACAGTCTTCAACAAATCGTTGGAGACGGGCCAGGTGCCTGTTGACTGGAGGGAAGCCAACGTGACTCCTATCTTTAAGAAAGGGGATCACGAAAGTCCAGGGAACTATCGTCACATTAGTCTCACTTCAGTTGTAGGTAAATTATTAGAGGGGATAATAGCGGATAGGATCGTTGACCATTTGGATTCCTACAAGCTGCTTGGGGACTCCCAACATGGGTTGAGACGGCACAGGTCGTGTCTCACCAACTTGCTCGAGTTTTTCCACGTCATGTTGAGTGAGTATGATAAGAGTAGGGCGATTGATATACTTTATCTCGACTTTCAGAAAGCCTTGGATAAGGTACCTCACCGCCGGCTAATGGCCAAAGTGTGCGCGCTGGGTATCGGTGGGGAAATAGGTAGGGGGATTGAAAACTGGCTGAGGAATAGGCGGCAGAGGGTTGTAATTAAAGGGGCTAGTTCGGGTTGGGCCTCGGTCACTAGCGGGGTTCCTCAGGGTTCCGTTTTGGAGCCACTGTTGTTTATCATTTACATAAATGATATCGATGGTGGCATCGTCAGTCGGATCGCCAAATTCGTTGGTGACACCAAGCTTGGGGCCAATGTTGGGACGCTGGAGGCGATCGAGCAACTGCGTGCGGACCTAGTTAGGATAGGAGTGTGGTCCGAAAAATGGCAAATGCCGTTTAACTTGGGTAAATGCAAAGTGATGCACATTGGCTAAGCCAATTCCAAGTCGGGCTACTCGATGTTGGGGAGTAATATCGAGGCCACTAATTTAGAAAAGGACTTGGGTGTGCTAATTAGCAGCGACCTTAAATTTATCAAACAGTGCGTAGAGGTGGAAAAGAAAGCCCAGAAGCTGTTAGGTTATATCAGGAGGCAATTTCAGTTTCGGAACAAGGAGATTGTGCTCTCTCTGTACAATTCCCTGGTTCGGCCGCTCCTGGAGTATGCTGTGCAGTTCTGGTCGCCCACCCTCAGGAAAGATATTGAGAGGCTGCAGCGAGTGCAGGCGAGGGCCACAAAGTTAATCCGTTCCGTTAGGCATATGGGCTACAATCGACGCTTACGCGCCCTGAACTTGTTTTCGCTGGAAACTCGGAGGCTGCGCGGTCAACTGATCGAGGTTTTCAAGCTCTTAAGAACGCGGGTTCAACGATGTCGATTTTAGAAGCATGTTTAGTTTAAATGATAACCCAACTCGCAACAATGGTTGGAAGTTGGATTTGAAACTGTTTAGGACTAGTGTATGTGGGAATTACTTTACGTATAACATCTGTGACACGTGGAACAGGTTACCTTCAGATGTTGTGAACAGTTCCTCTGTGGATCACTTCAAGAAAAGGTTAGACCAAATCTTGCACACTATTTGAGGGTGTAGAAAATTTTCCCTGGCACCCGTTACCATTGGTACCTCCTAGGTATGGGCCGCAAGGCCTTTTGAGGTACTTCTTTTCCTTGTAACTCCTTGTAACTCTTTTACCATTTCTGGATCCACCATAAATAGCTATAGTTAGAAACACGTCATATATGGGATTAAACCATCTATTGTATTTAAATTCAACGTATATACTATACAGCAGTTTTTAACACGCCTGCGACCCCTATGACTTTATATATATATATATATATATATGTATAGAAACGACGCAAGTATAGAGGAGTGTTCTGCACACGAGGAAGGGAAATAACAAACAAATGAAAAATGATAGTCAGAAGTTGTAATTCTCCTACATAGGGCAGAAACCAATGCCTTGAAAGGGCACCCTCGCAAATCGTGAATATGTACAATTAACTGCAATGACCGCGCAGTATATTAACGTATAGAAACGACGCAAGTATAGATGAGTGTTCTGCACACGAGGAAGAGAAATAACAAACAAATGAAAAATGATAGTCAGAAGTTGTAATTCTCCTACATAGGGCAGAAACCAATGCCTTGAGAGGGCACCCTCGCAAATCGTGAATATGTACATTTAACTGCAATGACCGCGCAGTATATTAACGTATAGAAACGACGCAAGTATAGAGGAGTGTTCTGCACACGAGGAAGAGAAATAACAAACAAATGAAAATGATAGTCAGAAGTTGTTTCTGCCCTATGTAGGAGAATTACAACTTCTGACTATCATTTTTCATTTGTTTGTTATTTCTCTTCCTCGTGTGCAGAACACTCCTCTATACTTGCGTCGTTTCTATACGTTAACATACTGCGCGGTCATTGCAGTTAAATGTACATATTCACGATTTGCGAGGGTGCCCTCTCAGGCATTGGTTTTGCCCTATGTAGGAGAATTACAACTTCTGACTATCATTTTTCATTTGTTTGTTATTTCTCTTCCTCGTGTGCAGAACACTCCTCTATACTTGCGTCGTTTCTATACGTTAATATACTGCGCGGTCATTGCAGTTAAATGTGTATATATATATATATACAGGGCGTCCCAAAAAAATGTATACACACTTTAACAGCTGATAGCTCAATTGATGTTTCTTTCTTTCCAAGTTAAACCCATTAGAATTAATAATGGCAGTCAGACTAAGCTTTGAACAAAGGAAATTCATTCTAAAATGCTACTGGAAGTGTGAAAACGCAGTTGAAGTGCAAAGACAGTTTAGGAGGGAGTTTCAAACAGATCCACCAACGCGACTTACCATCACTCGAATTAGAGATAAGTTTGAAGCCGATGGAACTGTTCAGAATGTCCACAAAAGCGTTCCGGAAGACCACGGACATCGACAAGCCCCACAAAGCAAGAAAGAGTACTGGAAACGTATCACCAAAGTCCAAGAAAATCTGTGCGGCAAGCGAGTCGTGAGGTAGGAATTTCAGAATCGTCTGTCCAACGCATTTTGAAGCGCTGTCAATGGAAAAGTTACATTCCAAGATTAGTCCATGCTATTAATGAAGATGATCCGGACCGAAGAGTGGAGTATTGCGAGTGGTACTTGGCACGATGTGGATGTGGATGTGGATTGGACGAAGGGGTTTCGTAGAATACCCTCCGCGTTCACCAGACCTCACACCACTAGACTTTTTTTTATGGGATACTTAAAAGACAAAGTCTACGCTATAAAACCTGCAACAGTCGCTGAATTGAGAGCAGCCATTGAACGAGAATGCAAACAAATACCAAACGAAATGTTTCGTGATGTTTGCGATTCCATTGCTTCGCGTTATCAGCAGTGCCTGGACCAGAACGGACGTCAGTTTGAAAACAGGCGTTGACAAAACAATTAAATAATGTCTGTAGATTCTATTACATTTTGAAAATGAAATGTATTTTAATAAACACTGCCTTTATAATTATTTAAAGTGTGTATACATTTTTTTGGGACGCCCTGTATATATATATATATATATATGTGTGTGTGTGTGTTAGTCAGTGTGTGATACCAGTCATTTCACGTAATGCCTAAAAGTTTCAGGCATTTAAGTTTAACGCCTGTGATTAGGGGTTACATGTATTACGTGAAATGACTGGTTTCACACAACAATATGTACGTACATTCGGAGTTGTAGTGTGTTGTTTCTTAGGATAAAAGTGTGTTGAAAGTATCCGATGATGCTTAAGTAACTTGTTTCTAACTTTTTTAAGAACGTCTCGTGACTCAGTCGGTTAGGGCCCCGCCCGGCAGACACCAGTTTTACTGCTGACAATTGTCACAACATAACTCCTAAGTTAAGGAACCTAAAGGAAAAAAGACAAAGATAGGCAAAATTCCATAGATTAAAAACGAAAAGAGCGCTTTTTTCCATCAAACTGTTTCCTTTTGCCCAAAATGCATAAAACCAGTTTTTTTTAAGAAGTGCCAATGTCACCGCTTCAGCCAAAATCATCCATGGTACTGTATAAACGTAGTCTACAGTCCTTCATAACGCATCCGATCTGTTCAAAAACACGTGAAAACCAGGTAAACAAATGAGTAACAACAGAATAATCTGACTGAGCAGCCGATAAATCATATAATTATCAAGTGTGTTTTAAAGTTTAAGTAATGCTTACGGATGAATTTATGTATGAATCCCGGTCTCGATAGCAGTAACGATCAAGTTACAGATGTGCAAACGTCATAACAAAATTATTCTATCATAGAAGAGAATAATTTCACCGTTCCATTTATGCATTCACAGAATGCAAATGATATGTGGAACCCACTTGTTGAGCTTAGAATGGACTCTACAAACATGTTTAAACGAGATTGACAAGAACATTATGTAAATACCGTGATAAGAAGATAAATCTAATAAGAGGAAGATATTATAGTTTAAATAATAATAATGATAATAATGATGATAATAATGATAAATAATAATAATAAAAATAATAATAATAATAATAATAATAATAATAATACACTACGAAAGATTACCGTTATTTTAACAGTATTTTAGTAGCACCTTTTGTTGCCAAGATTTTACTGCTGAAGGTCAAGACGAAGGAAAATAAGTCACTTATTTAATTAATCCTACGACACCAAAACGTGGAAAACTGCATCAATCGAGAGGTACCCTTTTAAAATGGCCAAAATAAACTGTTTTTGTCCTGTAGATATCTTTACCTTAGGCCATTTATAGCTCTCAGCCTTTGATGGGACAGACCCGTCCACAGTATAGAATTTTATGATAATATACATATATATTTCTCAAAATATGGACATAGAGAGGTTTTTCGCATCCCATTTCACGCAACTGCCAAACAAAATATAGACTCAAAGGGTTAACAATCCTCCGCCGTAATAAAATATATTAATATTGGTTTTAACAGCTTTTAAAATGTTATAAAAAGTGACGGTTTGCTGGAGGATCTAAACTTTGAAGATACGTTGAAAGGTTATTATTACAAAAATCTTAAACTGTGAGAAGAAAGACGAATAAGTGTAGTATCTAATAATCTCTTAATAAGTGTAGTTTAATCTCTTAATAAATAAACCCAGATATTCTTAGTTTCTCCGAAGGGAAATCTCTCGCAAATGACATCAACAGGATAATCAGCAAGTACAGAAGATGGTTAGTCTTGTGAACATCTGCACGAGTTATGCCCCTAAACATCAGTCCTATCACGTATGATCTTCTTCAGTGATGTATAGGGTGACCAGATTTTTGCGATCCCAATGCGGGACGGATCCATTGGTACACTAATATACTCGTATGATATCTCGATAACACTCCACAGGTCAACCAATACCTTTTAAAAGCATTTTGCAACACTCTATAGGCATTTTACTTTATCTTTCAAAGATATATAACGGACAAATAATTGTACTACCAAAAAGTAATTTTATATAGTTTACTTACCTAATTTATTGAAAAACATTTTATTTAATTGTACTTGGCACTGGAATGTATTTTCTTAAGGAGAGGTATTTCTTTGTTCAGATATTCACAAAATTCAAGGCAACTCATCTCGTAATTACATATCGTTAATAACGCTGCTTTTAGAGTATTTATATTTAACCGACTTTTTTCTTCTGTCCAAAAGTTATTCATTATGGAAAATACCCTCTCTGTTGGAACATTTGATCCAGGTAAACTCAAACAGAATTCTATTACCTTGGAAATGTTTTCAAAGGGAATTTTCTGACTCTTGAAATGTGACTCTTGAAATGTATGGGTACTCTGACAATTAAATAACACGTCAACACCATTATAATTCAAAATTTTAACTGACGAGCGTCGGCCGTCGAGGTCTGTCGTACTGGAGGTTTCAATAACGTTTTAAAACGTTTATGAGGGGATGCGCGGATGCCAGATCTACGATAATGAATACAAATTACATTTCATTTGTACGAAAATTGCATAAATACAAGAATGCGGGACATTGCATTGTCCCGCACTGGTCAATGTTTTTTGCGGGACAGAAACTCTAAATGCGGGACAGTCCTGCAAAATGCAGGACGTCTGGTCACCCTAGTGATGTAGGACTCGAGACCGGTCTCGAGACCTTTTTTCCTGGTCTCGGTCTCGATCTCGGCCATGGTGGTCTCGACTACATCACTGCTTAGTATATTAATGTTCCTCAAGTGCAGCGAACACTTATCTTGTTTTAAGTAGGCAGTTGTCACTTGATAACCTCTTTAGAATCTTTATTTCTGAATGTGAAATACAGAGCTTAGAATTAGGCATTACACAATAGTGAATAAATGCAAAAATTGCATATGGTCTCGGGTGCTAGGTCTGGGTCTCGGTCTTCTCTGTCTCGGCCGTGGTGGTCTCGACTACATCACTGATATTCGGACTATGGTTTTTACACGTTTGTGTATTTTTATCTTTTATTTCTGTTTTCATTCTTTAATGTTTTGAAATTACACCTAAATTAACGAACAGCGACGTACTTCAGCAGCTAACACTGTTTCCCTATAAGTAGAATGAAGACGCTGAAATCGGGGATTTGACTGCCGGCAGTGCAAGTAATAATAATCTGGAAGTTAGCGCAAAGGGCCTTCGTCTGGCCTGAGCCCTGCCACTTTCTGGCCCTCGTTTCTAATTATAATTATAGCTAAAACGTCGCAACATTTCTGCTCACACACACTTCCAGCAACCAGACATGGGCAGTAATGTATATGAAAATACTTAAATACTATTTAAATACAAATGTATTTAAATACATGTAATTATAAATACTTTTTGGAGAGTATATTTAATTACTTAAATACTTTCGAAAAGTATTTAGTATTTGTAAATACCTGTTTTTAAATACATTTTTATAATACTTTTTCGTGAACTGTTCAATTTTGCGAGGATGTACAGTACTAACTACCCAGTATTTGACTGGTATCACAGAACACAGTAAAACATTTTTCAAGGTGCTTGTGCTTCCAGAAAGTTCCACGCTCAGCAGGCTGGAACTTTCTGGAAGCACCTTGAAAAAATTGAACTTCCAGCCTGCTCTAGTGGCGATTGTCACAGACTCACAGATGCAGTGCGGCAGCCGGCAGTCTATCCTGAGGCATCGTCATATGTGATTGTGTAAAGTTCAGCGTTAACTGTGCAATTAGCCTTAGCCTATTGATCATATTAGACGAGGACAACATTTGTAACATGGCTGCAGCAAGTGGAAGTGGTAGAAAAGAATAGTGTTGAAAACCGGTTTTCAACCGGTTTGTAAAATTCCCCTAAAAATCGAAAACCGAAAGAAAAAACCGGTTTTATCGATTGATTTTTATTTGGCTCAAACTTGCGCGAATGTGCAGCTACGCGCTACAGCGCACAAAAATAACTTCGAATACATTACCTATTAAGTTAAATTGTGACAAACTGGCAACTGCTCTTCAGTATAATTTTTGCCTATCTGGCAACTCGATCTTCAGTTTGTCTCATCATGTAGGCTGTAGTGTAGAGTCAGTCGACTAAAGCCCTATTCGCAGTACAAGACCCTTAATGCCCTTTGTTTCTTAAGATGTCATTTCCAAAATAGGGTTAAAATCTAAATTAATTTATATATTTATTCTTACACGAAGAGTCAATTTTGTTTTCTAGGTAAAGTTTTTTTTATTAAAAAATTTTATTTCAATGTTGTTTCCAAAATAGAGAGAATTTTATTTTTATTCTTTATAATTTTTTTACAAAAAGAAGTTTATTTCTTCTAAGTATAGATGTTTTATTTTAAAAATTATTTCAAATCTAAATTGTTTGAATAATGTATTATTTTGGCTAAAATAAAATGTCAAAGTTGTCATTTTCTTATTCATATGCATACATATGATGCTGCATTTTTGCATTCTTTTGACCAAAAAATAGGCGATAAGCTATGCTTGTTAAGAGTTAAAGTCAGTACCTTTCAATTGTGGCTTTTAAAAATTACTATACTTTTCGGTCATAACCGGTTAAAACCGGTTATCAAAAAACATCGATTAAAAACCGGTTTGTAAAGTTTCGATTATTTTTCAACACTAGAAAAGAAGGTGGTAAAATAGAAGTTGTTGATGGTGGAAGTGAAAATAAAAATAGCGAATCACACCTGCACCCACTCTTTGATGGAAAATATTTCCGAATAACTTCCAAAGATGGTAGTAAAGTGAAGACTTATGTCTTCTGTGCCACAAAACAATTGCAACGTCTACTTCTGCAACTTCTCGATTTTATTTGACTAAGCTGATGTTAGTGATTTTGTGTGTTTTTTGAAAAGTATCTAAATTGCATTTGAAATGTATTTAAACACATTTTAGGAGTAATGTATCATATTTAGTATTTAAATACTTTGTGAAAACCTGAATTTTATTTAGTATTTAATTACTTTTATTTTCAAGTAATGTATTTAAAACTTAAATACATCTAAAGTATTTACTGCCCATGTCTGCCAGCAACCTAGCCTAACCAGACCTGACCTGACCTTCCGTTTGTAAAATTATTACAAAATACATTTTATGTCATCGAAAATGGTCACTTTCATTTCATAATACTAACAATATTGTGCTGCCAATGTGATACCCATTTCGAATTTAATGGTTACCCTACTGCTTTCATTAACTTTCTGGACTACGTCGTGCTACGTCGTAATACCACTTCCCGTTAGATCAGCGAGACTAAGCAACGTTGAGTCTGTTCTGTAGTTGGATTGGTGACCGTTTTCTGCTTTCAAATGATGTAGCTAGTCGAGATCCGGATCCCAAATTAAGATTTACGTCCCCTCCTCTACCACGTGACCTTTGCAGTAACTGAAGAAGTTAAACAACCGCCCTCCTCTCCCGCAACAACATATTCATGAAGTTTCTACAATAACCGATGAGTTTTGCTTAGAACAAATTTTTAATAAGTCTTGTTCTCGTCCCAGTCAGTTTATATTGATTACAAAATTTCTTAACTTGTTTTGTTTCCATTCTGACGAAGGTCAAGCTTTTGCACCCACTTAGAACAGCAGCTTAAGGTGAAATCTATACCACGACCCACCAAGGAAAGTCTAAAATCTTAAAGTCCTCGCCCGCCGCACTCGATCTCACGACCTCCCGACTAGCACCCCACCGTCTTAACCACAAGGCTACCCAGGAAAGATCTATAATATATATACAGTATGTATATATATATATAATATATATATATATATATATATATATATATATTTTTTTTTTTTTTTTTTTTAATGCAGGAAGGAGGAGCCAAGGGCGAATGGCTGCAACCCCCCTCCCCACTGAAGAAAAAGCATAGAGACGAAATAAAGGTATGTGAGGCTTATGAAAAGGTTGTCTTTTTTTATTTTGAAAAGATTATGTGGTTTGCAAGACGCATGTGTGTATGTTGTGAGGAATAGTTGGAGAAGTGTATGGTAGAGAGCTTGCTGGACTGCTCACAGGGTAGATGAGACAGAAAAAGATCAGCTAAGAAAGACAGTGACAGGAGAAACGAGAGTTCCTGCACTCCCTGCCTAACACCCCCCTCCCCCGGAGTAATACTATTTTCCTGGTCGATTGGTGTCCACAATCTCCTCCTGTGAGACCAATGGATGGTGAGAATTTTTATTATCTATTTTATTGTAATAACAACAGGGAAGATAAACAGTGACTTTATGGCACCCTGTATTATAACAAAAAGTAATATCAACATTCAAATGCTAATACTCGTAGTAAAGTGTTAATTCAAACATTGCCTCACCCACCGACAAAGATGGAATGTCGTCGGAAAATAAGATTATAAAAAAAAAGTTGCACTATACTGAGATGAGAAGAAAGTCAAGACAAATGCGTTCGAAACGTTTGCTCGTTTAATCTCTTATATTTTTTCTTGTTTCTGTTTACTTTGTCTGTTATTCTTGATTTTTAGGTCAGGTTAGGTGTTCCCGCACCAGAATTGCAATCAAGAAATTCGTGTTTTCACAAGGGACGCGTTTGATTATAATTTTATGCATGAAGAAATGTAATTATTTAAGTGTTCGAGACACACACACACACACACACACACACACACACACACACACACACACACACACACACACAATATGCCTCAGTTAGACAGGAAATTCAGAGAAGCAAGAAAGCAATAGATTTAGGGGTTACAATGACCAACGACGCGAAATTTGAGATACAAAGCGACAAACAAAGCAAAAAGAGTTGCGAGACAGGTACTGAGCCTCATTAAAAGAAGGAACAAGAGACTAATGATTTCCCTGCTGTAAACACTGATCATACCAAAACTTGAATACTGCTCAGTCTTGACGTCCCCATATAAAAAGGAAGAAATTAATAACGAAGAAATTCAAAGAAATTTCGCAACCAAGATTGATGGCTGCAAAGACTCAACTACTGAGAAAAACTTCTGAAAAACTACATAAATTAAATCTAAATTCGCGGAAAATATAAATATATATAATTATATATATATAATATATATATATATATACCATAATTTACATATGGAAAATGATTGAACAACTGGTACCTAACCTCAAACTAAACCCAATTAACATCCAAACAACAGTGGAAAATAGAAAAGGTAGAATGTGTAGTGTTCCCAAACTAAAGGCTCGACAAAGAACACCCTCAACATTGAAGTAAAAGAGTTGGTTGTCAAAGGGGGGGGGGGCAGGGCTTTTTAACCAGCTTCCAAAGGGCCCTCAGGAACGTCACAGGGTCAAGTTGAAATCTTCAAAGAAGCCTAGATGCTTGGCTCAAAACGGTACCTGATGAGCCGGGTGTGCCCAGGCTATGTGTGATGGAGATCGCGAGAGAGCAACAAGCTGCTCCACCAAACCAGGCCTAGAGGTGGGGCCACCAGCTTGGCCTTCGTGTGAAGAGAGTACAATCGACGGAACTGCTACAGTGTTGACAAAAGTGTTGACAAAAGTGTTGACAAAAGTGTGACAAAAGTGTTGACAAAAGTGTTGACACCTTCGGTTTTTCCATAGTTTTTTGATTTGATAAAAGAAATCAATAAATAATAAGAAATTTATTGAATCAATATATTTAGAATAGTGTTCCTTCCCCTTTTGCCTTATGTAAGATGACACACGTCTGTATTCAATTGATAAGTTTTTGCCATTTATTCTTGAGGACAATAATCGTGGTGTCTATTTACTTTTGTCAACCCTCTGTATGGGAGCGGCTAAAAAATTACCAGAATCTTTAAAAAGCGGCCTATGTCTTTTAACACAAAATAAGGTACAAAGAGGGTATGTTTTGGTGAAGGTACTATCAAACTATTCAACCTGTAATTTTGTAAATCTTCTGAAGTAGGCCTACTTCTTCTATATATCAGCTGGACTTCAGTACTGTTTAGAATACTAACCATGAGTGTCATGAAATTACCTTTCTTTGTAATAAATTAGCAATATTATACAATTCGTTTGAACACATACGAAGGTGGGCTGAAAAGTAATGCCTCCACTTGAATAATTCTGGATTGTGTAGAGGTAGCCAGATAAAGCCCGGTTTTTGGTTGTAACTTGATATCCCCACCCGATTCCAGATTGTGTAGAAGTAACCAGATAAACCATTTGTGTTATAGCCTAATATAGCCTACACTCATTCCACACGTTGGTTCAGTATCGATTACAATGGAAAGGAGTAAAGACATTCGCTTCAAGCAACGTACCGTAATTAAATTTTTGACCGCGGAAAGTGTTGCTCCCATAGACATTCATCGGCCAATGCAAGTTGTGTACGGCAAACAGTGTGTTGATGAGAGTACCGTTCGACAGTGGGCGAGGCAGTGTAAAGAAGGAGAAGCAGAGCAAGAAGATTTGCGAGACAAACCGCGAAGTGGAAGGCCTGTAACGGCAACCGACGAGTCTCATCGGAACTACGTTGACGAATTGATTCATGGAAATCGTCGCATTAAACAAAATGAAATTGCTGCAATGCTCGATACCTCCAAAGAGCGACTGGGGACACATTATCAGTATTCTAGGTTACCGAAAGGTCTGCGCCAGATGGGTACCTCGCATGCTCACTGCCGAGATGAAAACTGAGAGAGTACACATTTGCCAAAAATCTGCAGCCCTTCCAAAATGAAGATGAATTTCTGCACAGCATTGTGACAGGAGACGAGACGTGGGTCCACCATTATGACCCTGAAAATAAAGGGCAATCCATGGAATATCGGCACAAAAATTCACCGCAACCAAAAAATTCAAAGTTCAAAAATCGGCTGGAAAAGTGATGACTGTTTTTTGGGATATCAGTGGTGTGGTTCTCGAAGACTTTACGGAAAGAGGGACAGCAATCAACTCCGCACGTTTATTGAAACTATGAAATTGAAAAACGAATCAGGAGGGTTCGCACCCACAAAAACGCAGTCATTGTTCACCATGATAACGCACGGCCTCACACCAATGTTCAAACGCGAGAAGCAATGAGGATCTGCAATTCACCGTCTTGCCGCATCTACCATATAGCCCCAATTTAGCACCGTGCGATTTTCACTTCTTTCCTAAACTTAAAGAACATCTCCGTGGAAATCGTTACGAGTCTGACGAAGAAGTTAAGGCCGCTGTGAAATTTTGGTTTCTTAGTCAAAGCTCCGAGTTTTACCAGGGTGGATTTGAAAAACTCATTTATCGTTGGCGTAAATGTATCGAGATAAAGGGTGATTTTATAGAAAAGTAAATGTATCGTTTTGAAGAATAAACTCTGCTTTTGTTTCGATAAAATCCTTCAACCTGTTTAAAATTTATTTGAGTGAAGGCAATACTTTTCAGCTCACCCTTGTATATACATAACTTCTTTGCCAAGTCTTGAACTACCTATGAAATACCCTTTGGTAATGAACACAATGTAGTATTTGAAAGTATATATTAGGGTGGAGTGAAAAATATTTTTTTTTGAATTTCAAAATGCTTGGGGTCGGGAAAGTTGCGTATTAATGTGAAACGTACTGTATGAAATTTTTGTAATCGTACGGCTATAATTAAATTGTGCACACAACTCAAAGTTTTTAAAAATTGGCAAAATTACTAAAACTTCCATTTTTATTTTTAAATTACAAAAATTTTACACAGTATGTGTCCAAAAAAAAACTGAACATAAAAATGGCGAAATTTTAGTAATTTTGCCAATTTTTAAAAACTTTGAGTTCAGTGTGCACAATTTAATTATAGCCGTACGATTACAAAAATTTCACACAGTATTCACATAAATACGCAACTTTCCCGACCCCAAGCATTTTGAAATTAAAAAAAAATATTTTTCACTCCACCCTAGTATATATGTAGTTTTTGGATATGATATTTCAAATTTAATAATGCTAATATTTCTCACGTTTCAAAATCCCCATTTTCTTATTAGTAAAATCCAAATGACCTCATTTTTCTCTTTCTAGAATACTGTATGATAAAATTCCATGAATTTTATTTAACAGTTCACCGACTAAAAATTATATTTCAGTAATAACAAACGCAAACCTGTTCCCAAAACTACCTTTCCTAGGCGTATAATCTAAGAGGTCATTAAGAAATATAAAGAAAATGAATAATTCAGCAACAGACAGGCAAAAATGTAGTAGACCCCCCAACGGTACTTGAAGCTTACGTCCTTATAGTGGATTGAATAAAATCTAGGTAAGAGACGACACAAGAACTTGTGGAATCATCAGGAGTACAAGGCCACTTTTCGACTGTAAAAAAATGGTTTAAAAGAACGAGTAGCTATCAAGTAACTTTTCCCACGTAAAGTCAATAAGGCCAAGAGATTAATATGTGCCAACGAACATAAAAAAAGACCCCAAAGCAATAAAAACCAGCCATTTGGATCGATGAGTTTAAATCTGAAATCTTTGGGTCGCAAAGAGAAATACAGTAGTATATCAATGGAAGAAATAAAGAAGAATACAAGCATAGGTCAACTATGAAGCATAGAGGCGGGTCCATTCAGATTTGAGGCTTCATCTCGGCGAGTGGATTTGGAAATCTGTTGAGAATCGATGGGAGAATGGATACAGTAAGATACAAGCAAACAATACAATATGCTATTCCTTTGGAAGAAGACTGATAGCTGATGGGCTCATGCAGTTAAACTGTACTTGCGACGTAGAGAGGAAAGATGTGTTGAACATCAGGGAGTGACCTCCACAAAGTCTCAAACTCAACATTGGTGATTAGTAGGCGTCGGATTTTTGCATATTTGCAACGAAACTACATATTTCAAGTTTTTGTTCTAATGTCATCATAATAATTTAATAATACACGGGGCTCGAGCAAAGCATTATATAAATAAAGCTTGTAAGTTAATACAAATTTCATTAAAAAACCGAGTTCAGTACTGTACTTTTAAAAAATACCAGTTACAACAGTCAGCTAAAAAGGATAAGTCAAATTCTGCAAAAAAGCTGGCATCGATGACACTGTTGAAAATCTTGATACTGTGGACATTCTTAAGTTAGAATACGTACCAATAGTGTCTTGTGATGTTGAAAGAGTTTTCTCGCAATACAAAAATATCGTTGTCGACAGCAGACGAAACTTTGTTTTCCAACATTTATTGCATCACGTTGTCATAAAGTGCAACTCTGTTTGTAGATACAGTACAGTGTCCTTGTGCTATATATATATATATATATATATATATATATATATGTGTGTGTGTAGATACAGTACAGTGTCCTTGTGCTATATATATATATATATATATATATATATATATATATATATATATATATATACAGGGTGTCCATAAATGATTACCCTGATTAAAGCATGCTATAACTTTTAAATAAACACTCGTATTCAAACACAGTTTTAATCATAAGTAGATAAACATACAAAGTTTTGATACATAGTTAATGAACTTAATAAGCTTCCACATGTGCACCCCTAGTGGCACCTAAAATGTCTAAACGGTATTCACACTCACGCTACACATTTTCCAACATTTGTGGGTTAACTGTTGCAATTGCATCCGTAATGCGTTCTCGCAATGTCCTGATATCTGGAACAACTGTTGCATAAACCAAATCTTTAACATGACCCCATGGGATTGGCCCGTCCCTGCCAATCCATCGATTTGGAAATGTTGAGTCGAGAGTTTCACGAACAATATGCGCCCAATGAGGGGGTGCCCGATCTTGTTGGAAGATGACAGTTGGCTGCCTGTCCTGCAGCTGGGGGATGGCGTAATTGGTGAGCACATCCAGGTACACAGTTGCGGAAACAGTGTTCTCAGCGAAGAAGAAAGGACCAATTATCTGGTCATGCATTAGTCCACACCAGACATTGATCTTCGGACTGCCCCGAATATGCTCCCTTACGGCACGTGGGTTTTCCGATCTCCAAATATGCACATTGTGTCTGTTGACTCTACCACTAAGATGAAACGTAGCCTCGTCTGAAAAGCAAACACGTAACAAGAAGTCATTATCCTCGTCAATGCTGTTCAAAATGTCAATAGCGAATTGTTCACGTTTTGGACGGTCATCAGGCTTCAGTTCTTGAACAATTTGTACCTTGTAGGCGTGTAACTTCAAACGTTTGTGTAACACCTTGTGCACCGTAGACTTCGGTATCTTTAGTTGGCATGAAGCTTGTCTCACCGATTTCCTTGGTGACCGTGTGAAAGCAGTTTGAATGTTTTCCACCGTCCCATCGGAAACTGATGGTCTACCACTGCTCTTTCCCTTTTCCACGTTTCCAAGAATTTTTTCATCCACGACTTAATTAACTTCACATCAGGTGGATTCTTTCCATACTTTGTTCTGAACCTTCGCTGAACACTGACAGGAGATTTTGTTTCTGCAAGCCATACAACACATTGTGCCTTCTCTGTCACAGACGCCATCTTAACTGAACAGCTACTACAGCGCTCCTAGCGGCAAATGCGGTAGACGAAACACACCAGCAGAGAAACTCTATGCGTGTACGAGATCACCTGTAAAAAGAAAACGGATGCAAGATTCGTCATTAAAACATGAGAGCATACTGTTTTCAGGGTAAACATTTATGGACACCCTGTATGTATATATATATATATAATATATATTATATATATATATATATATATAATATATATATATATATGTGTGTGGTGTGTGTGTGTGTGTGTGTGATTTTGTTTAGAAGAGAACTTTTCCCCACATTTTCGTATATCTAACTGCATTTTTTTGCTTTATTTTTCCAGTGGATTTCTTTTCAAAATATGCCTTGTTTCATCCTCAAATGAATAAATGTTATGCATATATTGCATCTTCAATCCTTAAAATGCCTTAAAAATCGTAACATTTAACTCGAAAGGTGATTAATTGATTATTTAAAAGAACATATTTGCATGCATATTTCGAGCATTTTGGTTGCATAGTTGCATGTATATTTAGCAATTTTTAAAGGCATACAAATCCGAAGCCTAGTGATTAGCATGGATCATTTACAAAATATATATTAAAAAAAAAGACGTCCGCACAAAAATTTTGGAATCTGATACTTTTTGATGTTTGGAACAGTATTTTAGAGGGTTTTTTTTTACGAAAATAACATTAAAATTTCCCACGATGTATTCAAGAATTTATAAGAGAAAAGGGAAGCCGCAAGAAATATTATTACATTATGTATGGCCAACGTAGGCCTCTTAAACCACTAGTTTTCAACTTTCTTTTAGTCACGGAAATATCGACAAGAAAAAACACGGGTAAAAATTTTTTTAATAGCGTACCTGGCTATGTGAGGTAGAGAGCAAAAGAAACCAACTCTCTACTTCACCAAACCAACTCGAGAAGAGGGGCGACAAGTTTGACTTTCATGAAGTGAGGAATCAACGCACGGAAAATTTGAAAGGTTGAAAGGTATATGAACATGAAATTCAAATATATGTTAAAAGCATAGCTTTCAAAAGGTTCAGAATTATTGATGTCTTGCAATCAGCACTTTGTGGATCCTCCTTTTGGCTTTGATTACCTCTAAAGAAACGCTTCCTATAGCCCTTACCAGGTCCAGGTATTTTTTAGCAGGGATTTTTGACCATTTCTTCTTGCAGAACCTCTCAGCTATATTAGATGGATTGAGCTTTCAAACAGCTATCTTGAATTTGTACCACAAATTTCCTATTGAATTAAGGTCGGAAGGCTGTGATAGCCAATTAAGAAGCTTGATCATGTTCTTCTTAAACTATCTGGTTGTACAAGTGGACATGTACAGTATAGTGAATCATTGTCTTTCTGGAAGGTTCATTTGTATCAAAGCTTCAGCTTCTTGACAGAGGGTGAGAAACAGCCTTAGATTTAAAACGGGGAAGAATGGTCAGTTTTGACGTTGAGTCCTTGTTTACGAAAGTTCCTATTGATGATGTATGATACTTAGTTTTTTAGATAGAAAATTGCCAACATGTAACGTAGAACTAGGCATGTCCACATCTGTATTTTTATAACTGATAAAACTGTGTCACCAATAATGCCTTCTCCTTCGGTGAAGAATTTTATTTGCAACGTTTTGGTATGGGAATGGGGTCCCCTTTATCTCCAATACTGAGTACATTATACATGGAATATTATGAGTCGGAATTATTGCAAACAATATGTCTCAGGAATCTAATTTGGTTTCGTTATGTAGATGATATTTTCTCATTTTGGCCTGACCACTGGAACAGCTTCGACACTTTCTTTCAGTCATTAAATAATCTTGTTCCCTCTGTTAAATTTAAATATGAATGGGAGAACGACAAACAATTACCCTTTCTAGATGTTTTGGTCATTAACAAAAGCGGAAAGCCCAATTTCACGGTCTATAGAAAATCCACTCATTGTAATTCGTACATTCATTATTTTTCATATCATGATGAAGGGGTTAAAAGCTCAATTATTTCTTCCATGTTTCTAAGAACACTCAGGATTTGTAGCCCACATTTGCTGGACCCGGAAAATTCAAAGATTTGGAACATTTTTAAGGATTTAAAATATCCTGAGTGGTTTATCAGAAACGCGTATTTTAAATCCAGAAAATCTTTTTATGCCCCTCGGGAACCTTCAGTTAACCAAAAACAATATGTGAGTTTGCCTTACATTGCCGGCTTAGAAAGAGTAAAACCGTTGACGAAAGATTTTAAGTTTGCTTTGGCGTTCAAATATTCGTCTACCGTGAAGAGTAAATTGATTAGGAATAACGTTGCTAAACAGGAACAAGCCTGTGTCTACAGCATTCCCTGTAAAAGTTGTGATTTATTATACGTAGGAGAAACTGGAAGAAATATTGAAACCCGTATTAAAGAACACAAATATGCCTTCAGAAGTTGTAATACTAATAATGCCGTATTTTATCACGCCAGCCAAAATAATCATGCTATAGATTGGGAATCAAGTAAGGTACTTTATAACTGTAATAATTATGTCAAAAGAAAAATAATAGAATCTGTATGTATAGAACAAGAAGATAATTTTAATTTGTGCGAAGGTACTTATAAGTTGGACCCTTTAATGAGATTCTTGGTCAAAAAATCTCTTACGGAGTCGGGTGAACGGGTTCTAACCTAAGTGTGAATTTCCTAAAGGTCTCTGGATTGTTTCCTTACTCGCCTTTTTTTTTTTCGGTAAAATGTAAATGGAATAATAAACGTAAATGTAAATTTAATAATGGAAGTAATAAATGTGGAAATAAATATAAATGCAATAAATGTAATAATAAAGGTAATAAAATAAATGTAATAATTAGTGTAAAGGTAATAATAAATGTAAATGCAATAATAAATGCAGTAATTATGTCAAAATAATAGAATCTGTATGTATAGAACAAGAAGATAGTTTTAAATTTGTGCGAATGTACTTATAAGCGGGTCCCTTTAATAAAAATGCCCTCATTCCATTGTCGGGAGAACGGGATCTAACCTAGGTGCGAATTTCTTAATGGTCCCTGGATTGTTTTCCCTCTTGTTTTTGGTTCATTCGTTTTTCTGTATCCACCCGAAGAGGATGGCAGTGGGCATCGAAACTGTTGTGGAAATAAACTCTGTCTATTAGAGTGGGTTTTTATTATCATAAGTCAGCATTAAATAATAATGATGTCATTAAATTTTAGGTAGATAAACATGTAGAATTTCTGCAGTGTTGATTCTGATTCTGATTTGTCTGATCTGACTTAGAGGCTGAGCACTACCTGTAACATTTTAGCAGTAAACTATAGTAAGAGAATATCTTTGTCTTCTCCTTCGAGCCTTACTCTCTTCAGAGAACTTAGTCTTAAAATAGAGAAAAATAATTTCCCGATACGCTACAAGAAGAATCGGGGAACCTTTAGCGAATTTAGTAAGCTTCACAGAATCCTCCGATCCACTACAAGAAGAAATCGGAGAGTAGTATAAGAGAAACTACTGCGATTCCTATACGGTACCAGCTACTCCAGAGTAACAAATCCGTTGCTGCCACCGAACCAGAATCCCCGTCAACTTCGAACCGCCCAATGCTATATATATATATATATATATATATATATATATATATATATATATATATATTATATATATATATATGATGATTAATAAGAAATTATAATGCTAGTTCTGTGTCGCATGAAATTCAAATGGGTTGTTTGGATGAACCAGCTCTCGCAAACCCTCCTTCAGCACGTAGCTGGAAATGCATTCTACATAAGTTATTTCTATTTAATGTAGAGCAGAAATCATTAAGATTAAATCTGTGGGCAGATAAACAGGTTGTTCTTAAATTATCTTTACAAATTCAATTAAGTTTTAACTGAATTTGTAAAGATAATTTATAGAACTCTATATTTTAAAACAACATGCAATTCCAAGCTCTAAATTTTGTCCTGGAAAAATATAAATCTAAAACTGGATCTTTTAAACTATTTCACCCCCCCAGCTTCAGAGAGGGGGGGACATAGTTTAAAAGGTCAATATTAGGAGGGAGATAATTTAACAACAGGTTTTACTTATCTTATTTACATAATAGAATTTTTAAGATATGGGATCACCTGAAGATCAGGGCCCCCAGCCTTCTTTAGTTAGCGTTATAAGGCTAACTAACGAAAATATCACGACCTAACCTAACGAACTGTTAGGTCAACTGTACGCCCTTGACGATTGGTTAGGTTAGGTCATGATATTTTCGTTAGTTAGCCTTACAAAGCTAACTAAAGAAGGCTGGGGGCCCTGATTTTCAGGTGATCCAAAAAAATTCTATTACAGGGTTTTGCAGTCAACTTTCTTATATTTGCAAATCAACTGTCGCGAAAATATTTTGTCGAACTGTATTAAAGGTTCTGATTTTGTGTGAGCACGGTGTACAACTGTACATACGCAGCACATAGAATCTTACTGGCACAAGCATAAACAATGCATTAAAGAAATGATGGGATGCAAGCACGATTTCTTACAGTGGTACCTACAAGAATTTATGTGGCGCGACAGATTTAATCGAAATGCTTTTAATAACTTATGTGAGCATATTAAAATATTTTATCCTATGTAAATAATGGTTCTCTATTTTTTATATGTTTGCAATAAATAATAAATTTCTTGTTATTGTTTTCTTATCTTATTTTGGTTAATTTGCAAAGTTTAAACTTTGGGAGGGATATAGTTGAAGAGATCAACATTAGCGTGGTGATTGTTGAAAAGAGTATGTTGAGGGTGAAATAGTTTAAAAGATCCCTGAAGGATGTGTACAAATGATGAAACAAATCAAACAAAAAGTCTATAAGAATTTTATTCATACATATATTTTGTTAAATTGTAATTTAATCTTCAGAGAGTTCTCCATCCGCTATGATACATTTGGGGATTCTCTGTGAAACTCTTCATTGTTCTTCTGAACATCTCTAGTGGGATCCTTTTAAGTTCTTTATCTATTCTGCGGCCAAGGGCATTCACATTTGGATAGATGAAACCAGGAGTGTAGAGTTTGTCACGCAAATAAGCCCAAAGCCAGAAATCACACGGGGTTAAATCAGATGATCTGGCTAGCCACTCGATGGGACCTCGCCGCCCAAGCCATCTTCCTTTAAGGTTCGTATCCAGAATCTGACGGATAGCTGCAGAATAATGTGGCGGCGCTCCATCATGTTGATAAAGCCAATTCCTGCCAACGTCATTAGTAAGCTTAAACTGTAGTAAAACTTTGTCTCTCAATACCTGGCAATTGCGTTTTCCATCCATCGTATCTCTCGATATGTCAAAGGAAACGAGCCCTGAATAACCAATGACGCCCAAACTGTTAGTGTAGCCGGTTCAGCGGGTTTACCCAATCGTATTTTGGGATTTTTTTGCCCAGTAGTGAACGGTGTGATTGTTTCCTTTACCCGTCAAACCGAAGACATTCATCTGAAAATTTGATCTTTCCAAGGAAATTTAGATCACTGTTGAACTTTTATCTCATTGTTTCAGCGAACTGCAGCCATCTATCAGAATCATCGTCGAATATGAGCTGAGAGTAAATAGGTTTGTAATCGTGGTATCCCTGTGATTTCAATATTTTTGCTACTGAAAATTTGGAACTACCCAATTCCTCTGCGACTTTTCTCGTTGAAGTTGTTGAATCGACTTGAAAACTGGCGAGGACATTTTCTTTGTTGTTGTCTTCAAGGGTGGCGCCAGGGGGGTTTTAGGGGGGGCTACAGCCCCCTCGTCGGGAAACCTAGCCCCCCCCCGTCGGGGAAATTCAACACAATTGTAGGGGAAGAGTCTTGGACTTCATTTTTAATGGATGTACTTATGACATTCAGCATAAATAAACTACTTGTCAGAGTGTTTGCTATAATCTGTTCATGGATACAGTAATAAAAATAATAAATTGCTAAATATGAAGAGATAATATTGAAATTGATAAGAGCTGCAGTATTCCATTCTCCCGCCATTATGTATCAAGAAAGATGCACTCTTTCTTGAGTACCAGTACAGTTCATGTAATATGGGAAAAAAAGCAAGAACAACATGGTGTTATGAAAATGGAGATTGGGAAGGTTTCTCAGACTCATTGGTTGTGTCAGGTGAAGCAATTTCATGCAGTCCATGAGCGTCTTCCTATTGTGTTTGAGATGCTTGACGATATAGTGCATAACGATAAAAATTCGGATCGGGTAACAGACGCAAATGGTTTGAAATTACAGATTGATCGTCAGTTCATTCGATACCTTTTTGCAATTGGACATATCCTCAACAAAGCTAAGTTTGCAGCAATTATGCTGAAGAAACTAACTAATGATTTGTTGCGTGTTATTGACGTGATAAATTCGCTGAAAGAAGAGCTAAATGTTTGTCGCAGTAGAGAGTGCTGTACCGACTTTTAGTCTGCAGCAGAAGCGGTTGCAGAGAAACTGAACTTGCCCATTAGCTTAAGGCCCGTTAGGAATAAGGTACACCCTGGATATCTAAAAGATTTTATTGTGGGAACAGTTAGTGAAGGCGCGTCAGGCAACAAACAAAATGAACCTGATTTTGTTGACTTTGTACAAAATGTTTATCAAATTATAGATAAAGTTTCTGCCGAGCTTGAAGAGAGATTTGGTAGCAATAGTATTACTGTAATGAAGGGTATAACATCTCTCTGCCCAACTTCTGAAAGTTATATGGATGCCTCAACAATCATTTGGGGCATCCTTCATTATAAAAGATGAACGTTTAGACAGCTTGATGACAATTGGCATCTATCGAACTCGTGCACGCAGACTTGATCTAGATACTGTTGTGAATAGATTCAAAGCAAAATTTGTTCATTGTAGAATTGCTCTTTAAAGTTTTGTTAAAGATACTTGAATTTGATATTTGGTTTGGCTCATATTTTTAGTAAGCTCACATGTTAGGCCCTTCGTTAGCATATATCTATGCTGAATTGTTTTAAGAATTATGTACTATATGTATTATGTAAGGATGTATGTCTATGCTAAAGTGTGGGGAGGTCTTGTAGTTTGCGAGATGTCAATTAATAAAATGAAGTCGCTTTGTGGTTTTTATTTTTTTGCACCTTTTAATTCATATACAAACGTGATACATAGTAGAGAAATTCTCAGTAAGACAAGTATTCAGTCTGTGTAACGTTCATCTGTGTGTCCACTGATCAACCATTCATCAGGTGTAACTCCATCGTCGGAGAAGTCAGCCTCCCGTCGGGGAAACTCTGGCGCCACCCTTGGTTGGCTTATGTCGCCGTTACTGGCTTTCCGCTTCATGGACGATCTTTTACCAGGCAACCTGTTTCCAAAAGTTTGAGCTTCCAGTATCGAAGAGTGGTTGCATTTGGTGGCGGCTCATTATATTTTTCATGAAATAAACGCAAACTTTCTTCACAATTATTATAAGAAATAGCCCACGATACGAGATACACTTTTTCTTCATTGCTGTATTCCATCCTTATTAACATGGCGCTGACTGGGGATAAGGCCTTGGGCCTTCCTTTTCTAGTCTAGGGTCATTCCTGGCCTTGTATAGTTGCTTTGAAAAGTATCGCCATACACTGCGGTTATTTACACTATTATTAACAAATTATTTGTATGTATAAAATCCTTAGACTTTTCCCCCACCATATATATATATATATATATATATATATATATATATATATATATATATATATATGTAATAACGACGCTTGTATAGGAGAACATTCCGCGCAAGATGAGGAGGGAGAACGAACAAATTAAAAAAATGAGGTAACCACCCGGGAATCGAACCCGGGATCTTCCGATTGCCGGTCAGATATGATAACCACTACACCATGGGCCTCACTCGATCAGAAGTCGTAATTCTCCTACATACGCGCAGAAACCAATGCGTCGTTCTTTACGTTATATATATATATATATATATATGACTCGCCGGAATAGCGTCTGTTATCCCTTGAAAATAGTAGATTAAACCATTCCCTTCGGTTCGGTGGTCGTATTTTAACATAATTCTCTACCCTTTCATGCTGGCAAACGCCCTCGGAGGTATTTATCATGTGTTCATTCGCCAACTCGTTCCCTCATTTAGAGTGGCTTTGTGACATTATTCTCCCCTCATTTTAATTTTACGTTATATTTTAACTACTTAATTATTTCAATTTTTAAGTTAAAATTTGTAAAAGAATTATCTAATGAGATTTTACTTTGATTATCTGAACAAGTATATATACAGGGCGTCCCAAAAAAATGTATACACACTTTAAATACTTATAAAGGCAGTGTTTATTAAAATACATTTCATTTTCAAAATGTAATAGAATCTACAGACATTATTTAATTGTTTTGTCAACGCCTGTTTTCAAACTGACGTCCGTTCTGGTCCAGGCACTGCTGATAACGCGAAGCAATGGAATCGCAAACATCACGAAACATTTCGTTTGTATTTGTTGTGCATTCTCGTTCAATGGCTGCTCTCAATTCAGCGACTGTTGCAGGTTTTATAGCGTAGACTTTGTCTTTTAAGTATCCCCATAAAAAAAAGTCTAGTGGTGTGAGGTCTGGTGAACGCGGAGGGTATTCTACGAAACCCCTTCGTCCAATCCACATCCACATCGTCCCAAGTACCACTCGCAATACTCCACTCTTCGGTCCGGATCATCTTCATTAATAGCATGGACTAATCTTGGAATGTAACTTTTCCATTGACAGGCGCTTCAAAATGCGTTGGACAGACGATTCTGAAATTCCTACCTCACGACTCGCTTGCCGCACAGATTTTCTTGGACTTGGTGATACGTTTCCAGTACTCTTTCTTGCTTTGTGGGCTTGTCGATGTCCGTGGTCTTCCGGAACGCTTCTTGTGGACATTCTGAACAGTTCCATCGGCTTCAAACTTATCTCTAATTCGAGTGATGGTAAGTCGCGTTGGTGGATCTGTTTGAAACTCCCTCCTAACTGTCTTTGCACTTCAACTGCGTTTTCACACTTCCAGTAGCATTTTAGAATGAATTTCCTTTGTTCAAAGCTTAGTCTGACTGCCATTATTAATTCTAAATGGGTTTAACTTGGAAAGAAAGAAACATCAATTGAGCTATCAGCTGTTAAGTGTGTATACATTTTTTTGGGACGCCCTGTATATATATATATATATATATATATATATATATATATATACACACGAGTCTCAGAAACACGCGGTGCTAGGTTTTGGAGAAAATTAACAGTAATAAAAATGTGATTTTTTTTTTATTATTTTTTTTAATTGCGCCGAATTTTGCGAGTTGCCGGACTTTGGAACGCCGGATTATTGACGCACACACACACACACACACACAACACACACACACACACACACACGTATACTGCGAGCCTACAAGATTTATGACAGGAGTCTCGTATACTTGTTACAGTATTTTATCTGCGAATGCGTAGCAAATTTAATGAACTCAAAAAGTGTACGTAATAGAAAATCTCAAAGCAAATGAAATCACGTGATCACATACAAAAAAATACAAAAGTTCCATTCGTTGCGGCCTCTTTGAAGGATCTATAATCGTTTGGTGAACAAGCCATAAAAAGTACCATCGACATTAAAAACTAACTTTTCCCAACCTAGCGTAACACAACCCATGCTAACCTAATTTAACCTAGCGAATATAATTATATAACCCAATCTAACCTAGCTTAACCCTTTAACGCCGAACGTTTTTGTAGGGTTAAGTCTAAATGCGTGTATTTGAAATGGTACGTATTCGACCCAGTCGGAGTTAGAGGGTTAATCTAACCCACAATAACTTCTCGAGTTTATGTTAAGTTGATCAGATGTCGTTAGCGCGTCTTAGGAGACAAGACAACAGCAGATGCACGAGAAAACTGTAGAACTTCGAAGAGATGACAACAGGTTAACGAAAGTTTGACTGTAAAAAACATCTTTGGCTACCCATGCAATAAAAAAGGTCATCTAGATTCATGATGCCAGAACTAGATGTTCAGTCCCTCAAAACATTTCATAATTGGAAAAATCAAGGTAAAAAACACAAAAAGAAGAGAAAAAACAAAGTGAATGAGAGGCCTATCAAAATCTTTCTTCGCTCTGCCACATTTTGCCTATTTGTCTTGTATCTCTCTCGTAAAAAGTATAGTTTTATTTCCGTTTCCTCCGATTTACATTGCGATTGAGTGTAGGCCCAACTATTTCGTTTGAAGGATGTGAACTTTTCGGGGTCCACGGTGACCCGGCGAAAGTGACTCAAATGGTGATGACGAAGGTGGTAGTTATGGTAGTGTGACCGACGAACAAGGTGGTAATGAGGCCGAAGATAAACATATTTACACAAAACTAAGTGTCTAAGTGCACAGTATATAACTCAGGGTAGCCATCAGGCAAACACTGAAAAAGAGGACACATTTATGAAATTTTTTAATTCGGTGTAAATGCTTATATAGAACAAATTTACCGCAGTACCTACGCAATTTTATAACGAAACGATAAACGAAACTATTTTAACTTACGTTTATTTGATCAAATCCAATTTTGTCTTCATTTTTCATGTTTTTCAATCATAAAAAGAGGACTATCCCGTTTAATACCGGACGTCTGGCCAGTGGCCACCTAATATAATCTCGTATAAACTCGTATAAACTCAGAACTACGTGTAGGGTAACAACTTCACTATAGGCTCACGAACAATTTCACCAGTGTCACGTACTAAGTGTAAGAACTGAATATCAATTGTCACTTTCATTACGTCCACTGTAGGTCTCGGTATCACTACAAGGGTAGTCTTACACGGAACCATATATGATATATACACAAATAACCAAGTCACTGTTGAAAACACAGAAGGAAAACATACAGAAAAGTTTTTAAATTTTCTCTTAAGTTCACATATCAAATTAAACGTGACATTACGTTATACAATTTTAACATAACCGAGAACTGACCTGAAAAAGCCCCACAGCAGGAGGACTCTGGAGGAGTGAAGTTAATTTACGTTAAGTATTAAATTAACTTCATGATGGTGAACCCCCTTTCCCACGGCCTACTTTAAACACTAAAATTGTCTAAATCTATTTGCAAAAGAATCGAGGTATGACAAGCTGCGAATTCTCTGAATCAATAAATCGAATTCTCTCTCCCTCTGCGTGGTGCCCTTTATAGTTGCCTTGTAAATGTGTTAATGACCGCAAAGGTTGACACACACTAAGTCAATCAATCAATCAATCATAGTTGCCTGGAGAACCTCTCTCCAACTGTTGTGGTGCACCCATTCATAATTCCTTTAATTCTTTCATCGTGTATATACAGTATATTTAAAATTTTCACTTTTCACTTTTACGCGCTAGAGTAAAAAGTTGAAACAAAGCAAAGCGCATTTATTTCTATGTTCAGAATTGCTTAAGAGTAAATACACAAGCGGTAGCTCGCTATCGCCCTCCAGGCAGGTAGCAGTATATGTCACAGCTAGCTGTATATCGGGACTACCAAACTGCTCTCCCCCATTACCCCCAACTCCTCCCCCATTACCCCCACCCCTCTCCCCCATTTACCCCCACCCCACCCTCTCCCCCATTACCCCCAGGGGGGAAGGGGGCTGCCACCTTGCAACAATTCATCAACATTGCAATTGCATATATGCACTCGAACATTTTTAGGTCATACTACTACCTTGGAAGATTGTGTAATTATACCGTGCTCTTCCACCTGGGTATCGTTTTCGAAGTACTTACATTCACTTGTAATAGACATTAAATACCTCGTGCTCGGCCGCGGAGTGACCTAGGACCGGGAAACTTGACAGAGCACATCGGCAGCTCATGGGCTATCAGTTGGTGGTGGTTGCAGAATTTTCTGATGTGCCGTTTAGTCTGTGCACGGTTCCGAAGAAAGCGGACAGACACACAGACACATTTTAGCTCAATAGTATATCGGATGGTGTCTACAGACGGACAGACAGACAGGACTGGCTTTTTATAGTATAGACCAGGGGTATCCAACCTTTTTTCATGAAGGGCCATATTTCAATTAATGACCCACACTGAGGGCCAGTGTGCAAATTTCAGATAAAATTTATTTTAAAATTAAATTTTATTGAAACAAAATATGACATTAGATAATGAATTTTCAGTATCCGCCAGCCGGGCCTAATACAAATCTTTGGTGGGTCGGACTCTGGCCCGTGGGCCCTATGTTGAACAAGCCTGGTATAGACAATGTAACAATTGCAAAGTGACTAATATATATATATATATATATAATATATATAATATATATACACATATATATATACAGCGTGTCCCAAAGAAATGTATACCCACTTTGTTCGATAATAAATATATTACTTTTTATATGTTTTTTAATAAAGAATTTTCTCCTGAATCTAAATATGTAATTATTTTTATTAAAAATTGAAAAACAAAAAAGTTACAGATGTTTAAATTATATTATTATTTTCGAGGACTTCATGTGCGATATTTTCTAATATTTTTGCACGTATACGAGATAAGTTTGAAACCGACGGCACTGTGGCAAAACTTACAAAAACAACGTTCTGGAAGACGTCGAACATTAGATAAAGTGTCATTTAACCATGAAATTTGTAAATTTTTTGAATTAACTAATAATTACAACATTTATGCTTCAATATCAACACTAAACATAAGTATCTCAAAACAGTCGGTTAAAATATTAGAAAATATCGCACATGAAGTCTCGAAAATAATAATTATAATTTAAACATCTGTAACGTTTTTTGTTCTTCAATTTTTAATAAAAATAATTACATATTAGATTCAGGAGAAAATTCTTTATTAAAAAACTATAAAAAAGTAATATATTTTATCCTCATAGCTGGTATTATTGAACAAAGTGGGTATACATTTCTTTGGGACACGCTGTTATATATATATATATATATATATATATATATATATATATAACACAGTATATGCACTACAAACTAACAAAAATTGCAATAAATTGACTATAGATGTATTTTGACTAGACCAGTGGTATTTAACCTTTTTCGCACTGGTATCACATGAGATAGCCAACAAAACCGTAATTACCCCCCCCCCCCCCCCCTCCCCTTTTTAAATGGTAAATATGAGGAAAGGAAGATTAGATAAGAAAAACAAAAGTTTAGTGGAACCATAACTCAGCTTTTTTTTTTTGGACAGTGGCGCCATCTCGTTACCCTTCGAAAAAAGGGGCGAATTACCCCCGGGTTAAAAACCACTGGACTAGACTAACACAGAGCATTATTGCTTTCTGTGGTGATGAACCTCTTACGTAAGCCTCGTCAGTATACTTTGACCCCATACTTGCTTGTCAATGCTGCTGCGAGCTGCTCATACCCTACAATGGGCGTAAGAAAGATGTTTAATTCTTCATACTTCCACTTAAACTATGAATGCATCAATGATTAAATACTTACATATATACATATATATACACACATATATACGGGTGGGGCACGGGAACCAAGTGTTTTTGGAATAATCAGGAAAATGATATTTATTTTTGTAAAGAAAATATATTGGTAGAACAACATTCGTAAGAACATAGCATTTCATGTCATAATAATCATGTACCGAAAATTATATCTGGCATATGATGTCCTTGGCCGTCGACGCATTGTTGAAGGCGTTTACGAAAATTGGCCTCCACTCTTTCCAGCAGGTCTCTGTTGATTTGGATGATTTGTTGACGGATCGCTTCCTTCAATGCATCTAATGTACGGGGCTTGTCCTCGTAGACACGTGACTTGAGGTACCCCCATAGAAAGAAGTCACATGTGGACAAGTCAGGGGACCGAGGGGGCCATGCTCATAAAGTGCAAGCATTTCCTGTGCAAAATTCAGTCGTTGGGGGCAATCGTTTACATTCAATTCCTGCACCATCGCTAACTTGTATGGGTGAAAATGTAATTCTTCATGCAAAATCCGTCTAACAGTACGATTGCTGATTCCGAGTGCAGCTGAATGTCTCCGAGCAGAGCGGCCTGGGCTTTGCAACATCGCTTGTCTGACCCTTTCAACGTTCTCTGGAGTACGCACAGTGCGTTGCGGCCCCTTCGGTTTTGTTTTCATTATTGAGCCTCCTGTTCGAAGATTGTTAACCCAACGTAAGATTGTGTCACGAACGGGAACAGAGTCATTTCGATGAATGTTGAATCTGCGGCGAAACGCACGCTGAACTGCTGTCACTGACTCGCCACTCCTAACAAAATGATCATACGCGAACATGCGGTGTTCTAACGTCCACTGCTCCATGATGGCACCTGAAAGATAAAGGTGAGTGTTAGCTAAAGTTAAATGCTATGAACCCAGGAATGGAATGCTACCTACCGCACGCCCCTCCCATTCCTAATGGCCGATTACTAGCTATTCAAAAAACACTTGATTCCCGTGCCCCACCCTGTATATACACACACACACACACACACACACACATATATATATATATATAAATATATAAAATGTTTCAGACCAACAAAACCCTAGGATCCACTCATGGCTGGTCTACCTAACTGTGTTCATAATTGTGTATTGTGCATGTCCTCCGTGGTGGCGGAGGGGACCTACAATTTTATGTGGGTTCCGAACCACAAGAACATAAGAAATTTTTATAGTGGGCACACTAGCGGCCACTCCGGCCCATCGAGGCGGCTCCACTTTGTAAAAACTGCCTCTACATTGGCAACGACTAATTTTTTACAAAACTAAATAATTATCAATTTAAAACTAAAGATAGAATCTCTCGATCCAGAGGATCAAGTCATAATAGACTACTATCCACAAATATGTTACACTCTTTATAACCGACATGCAAATACATCAGATCCAAAGAATCCAGTCAATTTCATTACGGTATCCATCAATACCAGTACCTTGCCAACCAAAAATAAGTCACGGTCCATATCACTTGCGGACCAAGTCACAATTTACAACCATATACGTTACAATATATATACTTAGGGGGAAAAGTGTAGGTGTGGCTGTAAAGACTGTACAGTAATGTAGAAATGTGTATGCACCCATTTTGGGTCTCCCATTTAAAGGTGTTTGTGGGGCAAGTGAAGATCATGAGTTTTCAATACCTCACAGTACTATGGGGGGCACCGCTCGTCAGAAGAATCTCTTTAAATGGGGTGTGTAAGGAGAGAGAGTATCCCCTAACCCAAGATGCTGCCTCCCTATATCCCAACAACAGTTGTGTTGAGCTGTGGGATCTATCACCACAAAGCCTTAATTTTACTACGTTAAACTATACCCAATCTATCAACATATGCGTCCAATCGACTTTTAAACATGTTTATAGACGTGCTACTAATTACTTCCACCGGCAAACTATTCCACCTATTTACTATTCTATGCGTAAAAAAGTTTTTGCCAGCTGTTTTCTCGAACCTTCTACTTGTCAACTTACACCCGTTATTTCTAGTCCTATTATATTGAGATATTTCGAAAAAGCTATCTCTATTTACGTTATCGAACCCATTCATAATTTTGAAAACCTGGATTAGATCACCCATTAGCCTCCGAGTCTCGAGTGTAGTCAATTTTAACTCCTTAAGCCTATCCTCGTACGACTTTGACCTAAGCGACGGAATCATCTTAGTTGCTCGTCTTTGAACTCTTTCGATTTTGTCTATATCTTTGCGCATATGCGGATTCCAAAGTTGGACCGCGTACTCCAAATGGGGTCTAACTAATGATTTATAAAGAGGAACTATAATATCAACGACCACCCTCTGTTTTCTACCTCGCAACCACTCTTCTAGCCAATTTATTACTACACCCCTGATTCCATGAGCCTTAGTTTTTTCAATGAGTCTTTTGTGCGGCACAGTGTCAAACGCTTTTTGAAAATCTAAATACACTACATCAACCGCCCGATGACTATCGTAAACGTCAACCACGCTTTGAAAAATTCTAAAAGATTAGTTAAGCAAGATTTGTTTCGCCTAAAACCGTGCTTCGTATTTCTAACTAGTTTATGCAATTCTAAGTGTTCGACTATACGATCCCTAATTATTGATTCCAGTACCTTACCTACAACAGACGTTAAACTGATTGGCCTATAATTTCCCGCCGCACCTTTATCGCCTTTCTTAAAGATAGGTGTTACCTGTTACGTTTGCTAACTTGAAATTATCTGGTACGCACCCCTCAGAAATAGACGCATTAAAAATCTTTGTTAGCGGCACAACAATGCTACCTTTCAATTCTTTTAGTTGTATGGGATATATGGAATCCGGCCACAGTGATTTACGCGTTTTCATTTTATCAATATAGCGCATTACTTCCCCTTCACTAACCACAATATTATCCAAAATATTGCCACTATCAAAGTGTATTATGTCTGTGACCGTAGGGATATTCGTTACAACTTCTCAGGTAAAAACTGACGTAAATAATTCGTTTAGCAAGGTAGCCATTTCCTTGTTTTCAGAAACCAGATCTCCGTTAACATTTTTCAACGGCCCCAAGACACTTTTTACTGGATTTCTATTGTTGACGTATTGAAAGAATCGCTTGGGGTTTTCTTTACCGTCACGAGCTATGGAGATTTCAAATTGTCTTTATCGCACTTATGTAGCCTATAAGCCCTATCTCTACTCTTTATAATGTCTCCTACTCTAGAAGTAAACCACAAGGGCTTGTTGTTTACTTTCGCACGCTTAATTTTGTACGGTACACATTCCTCATTTATAGTCCTAAATACTGTTTCGAACGAATCCCACATTAGTTTTGCGTTGGAGTTCCCCATTACGTTTTCCCAATTGACGTGTGACAATTTATTTCGAAATTTACAAAATTCTGCGTGCTGGAAGTTAGGAATTTTAGTAGAGTTAGTTGGTTTCGAGTGACTTACTGAGAGGACAAACTCTACCATATTGTGATCGCTATTGCTTCACGGTTCTATTACTTGAAGATCAGTAATTAGCCTATCATCCGTAGTTATTACTAAATCTAAAATACTGTCCAACCTCGTAGGTTCCCCAACCTTTATAATAAGAAAGCTATCCTCGAGAAAATTAACTAAACGATTACCTTCCGTGTCTCCCTGCATTGTATCGTAATTCACGTTGGCGCAATTAAAGTCACCCATAACTAAGGTCTGCTCACTACCGATTATTCTCTTTAGTTCACGATATAACGCTTCGTCCGTATCAGCTGTTTGATTAGGGGGCCTATATATAACCGCAACAAGAAGTTTGAAATCGTTCAATTTAAGTTCTGCTATAGTCGAATCTATCGGTTCTGGAATTGTGTGCTTTACTTCTATAACGTTCGCAATATTATCTTTGATTTCCAACATAACACCGCCTCCTCGCCTACCTATTCTGTTTTTAACAAAAAATCTATAACCTTTAATTTGATACTCCCCTACAAAGTCACGAGTTTCAGTGCTAAGCCACGATTCATTTATCACAATTAAATCATAGTCTTTACAAGCAATTAAAGAAAAAAAAATCGTTTATTTTATTTCGTAGGCTACGAGCACTTAAGGATAGAACCTTCAAATTGTTTGTAATTGCGACACCTTCGCGAGCGCAGGGGAAATTTGTGGATTTTACGCTGGGACCGCTCGAGTTACGGCAGCCTGAAAAGAAGAGACAGTATTATGAAATAGTCTTCCTAAACGCGCAGCTCCAACGTCATTAAGATGAAGTCCATCTCCGAGGAACAAGTCCCTCCTGCCGTAGAAACTGTTCCAAAAATTCGCAAAATGCACTCCTTCTGTTGGCAAAGAGTCTTTAGGTTATTGTTAATATAGGTCGCCTTGCTGTAGAAATCGTTACGTTGGATAATTCGAGGAAGTATACCTGTTAAAACAATCTTATTAGTTTTCTCCTTTAGTCGCTCTAGTAAGTCCTTGTACCTAGCCAGCAGTTCTTCCGATCTAGACTTTAAAACGTTATTAGTACCGACATTAATAACATACGTTGTGTCCTCAGATGTACTGTCTGTAAAATGGTCAACACTATTAGTTATATCCTCCACCCTTGCACCAGGGTAGCAGTAACGGCGCCTACGACGAGGGTTTCTCTCACAGAATTCCTCGAGCTGCCCTCGAACAATGGAATCGCCAACGAATCGTATTTCCGGTTCATCAGCATCTTCGAAACCTAAAACAGAAAACTTATTGCTTGTTATTACTGGTAGACAAGTCTTAGGTTTTCTCAATGGGGCTCCATTACGCACTCGAACGAAGGGTTGGGAACTAGGGGGAGAGAGAGGGCTATTAGTACTATTTATATTATTAGTAGAAACTGAGGCAGGAGGGGTCGTAACTGGAGTCTCAAGGGATTCTAATTTTGCCGTCAGGAGCATCACGCTTTCTTCAAGCCTCACCTTGGCCTCCCTCTCACGTTCTAACTCGTTCCTCAGGACTTCCATGCTTGAGCACCACCTGCAAACTAACTGTTCATTATTATTAGCAACTGTAAACGCGTAAGCGGCAAATTTCCCTTCACAGCGACTGCAAGTACTTGACGGGGGTGTCATGCTTTTAATTAGTTTAAAAAAAACCAAAAAAAAACCGAGCGTTTGGAAATTAATAAATTACAACGTAGGTCTACCGCATGCTTCTTGTGCCGTCACCTGCGAAAACCCTCAAAAATGTTCTTGAAACGCAGAAACAGGTTCTTGTAACAATTTTATGCTAAGTGAATATATAATTAAGGTACCGACGAAAGATCTGTTAAAGAAAAAGTATTAAATGAAACTTATCTGTCCGCTATTCGACCGACTTAATTCCTTTTTTCCCACGGTGGGTGACCACACTCTACCTGATCTCCCGAAGGAAGGGAAAATGAACCTTAAGAAACCTCGTTTCTGATAGATTTGAAAAACAAAAAAGGCAAACCAAGGGAATTTCAACCTTATGAAACCTCGTGTAGTAATAGATTCGGAAACAAACAAGGCACTAGCCTTGGTTTAGTCAAGTAATATAGTAATGAATAAAGTCAATAAATGAAATATATTCGTTAATGACTGATTAGTAACACGAAGTAATTTAGTTAAGAATGCACCAAACACTATTTTTTTTAAAGACACTTGAACGAAAACCACTTATTCAATTGGTAACACTGGACACTCGATAAAACACGTCTGTTCACAAGGAAAGACTGATCACGAATGATTCACAAGGAAAGACTGCTCACGAATGATTCACAAGGAAAGACTGATCACGAATGAGAAAGACTGATCACAAATGAGAAAGACTGATGCTGTGAAATTTGAAACACAAAATAAGATAGCAGTAAACAGAGCAAAGAGAATAACTTGGCAGATACTGAGAACCTTTAAACGAAGGGATAGGAATATAAGGATTCCTGTACTTAAAACACTGCTCATACCCAAATTGGAATACTGCTCGGTCCTAACATCCCCATATAAAAAAGAAGACATTAGACAGCTAGAAGTAATTCAGGGAAGATTCACAGCCAAGATCAAGGGGTGCAAAGAATTATGATAAATTACTGGGAAATGTTACGCGAACTAAATCTATATTCATTGGAAAGGGGAAGAGAGAGATACACCATTATTAACACTTGGAAAATAATGGAGAAACTAGTCCCTAATCTTACTCTGAACCCTGTAACTCCCCAAACAACGGTGGAAAGTAGGAAAGGAAGACTGTGTCGTGTTCCCAAATTAAAGGCGAGACAGGGAATCCTTAACCCTGAAAGAAAATAGTTTTGTTGTGAGAGGACCAAAACTGTTTAATCAGCTCCCCAAACACATAAGGAACACGAATGGTGTTGCGGTGGACATCTTCAAAAGAAGATTAGACGCCTGGCTCAGAACAATCTCCGATGAGCCGGGCGTACCTGGCTATTTGAGGTGGAGCGTTCAAGAAACCAACTCACTACTTCACCAGGCCAACTCACGAGGAGGGCGACAAGCTTGATCTTCGTGAAATGATGAATCATCTCGCGGAACCTTTGAAATATTGAAAGGTGTGTGTGTGTGTGTGTGTGTGTGTGTGTGTGAGAGCCCTTTCAAAATTAAAGCTGATATTTAATCAAGATAACAGGGGGTCCTTTGCGCGACCCACCGGTTGACAACCACTAACCTAACTAAACACATGGCAACAGATGCCAGCGATGAAAAGCGAGCAACTCCCGCAGGACGGAGAGAAACTCAACCATCCCAGCGAGGTCTTATTGAAGAAGAAGGAAAAAAAAGCCGAAGGAGGAGAATGAAAGGCAAAAACTCCGAATACCCCCCATCCTCCTCCAACTCCCCAACTTTTCCTTCTGAAAGACTATTTCAAGACAACGTTATACATACGTACGTACGATACACATACATACATACAAGAAAAAAACGCAGCGATCCATGTTGTTAAGGAGAGCGATGAGAACCTCCTCCTTTTGCTGAGGGTAACGAAAGAAAAACTTGTTTCAATTTTATTTCTCTTATATTTAGGTAACGTATTTTTATATAATGTTTACCTAATGTCCAAAGTTGAATTTTTCTTGTGCGTTTTCAAAATCCGCTTTTACGGATTTAAAATTACGCTGTGTACACACTCTCCTTCATCTATGTTAAATAATACATTTATAACTCCATCAAACGCACCGAAAAAAAAAAACTCATTAATAAATAGGATGAAACGAGCGAGGGAGATGCTCGGAAGAGTGGACCTATAAGAAACTCATTATAAAATGTCTATTTGATTAATGTGCAATCATTCCAGGACGGTGCATCACGATTAAAATTATAATAGCCTTTCTCGTTACTTGGTATAAGGATAAGCATATAATATATTTCCTTAATTACTTCAGCAAAGAAAGCATTTTGTCAATTTTTCTGTAATATGAAAAATAAACTTTATTACAAATTAATTCTTTTTTTTTCTTTTTTCTTTTTAACATTTTTCATTGTTGATTGTGGTGAAACAATTAAAGGGAATCGTTAATTTTAACTTTTAATTTATCTTTAAAACAGAAAAATACAATAATCAGAAGTACATTCCCGTCAAATTAAATAGTAGTTTCAATGTACAGGGTGGCCCAAAAAGTCAGGACACATAGGGGAAATAATGTTTCACGCATTATGTTGGTTTATTCATAATAAATGCTCAAACTGAGACCCAGTAACCTCCATACTCTTCTCATTTCTCTAAATCGCTTAATCAATTTTCTGACAATGGAAAAACCAATGGGTTTTTTTCCCCTTAGCTGCGACATTTCGGTACGTGGTTCTCCTCTTGCGTACATGAAGACCAAAACTTCATGTTAATTTCCTATCCATATCTCACCTGGAACGGGAGCAAACAAACAGTATTATTATATTTCAATTTCCCCTATGTGTCCTGACTTTTGGGCTACCCTGTACAGGAAACAAACGCTATGAACAAACACACACCGCCGCATAATTTAAAATGATATTTCCTTTAGATGGGCAACGTACACTCGTGGTTAATGCTTTTCCTATAAAGAAGATAGCTAAGAAAAACAATAACTTGGCCGCATAAACCCCACAGGGTGATCCAAAAAAAAAAAGATGTTCCAACCCAATATATTTAGGTTACAAGCTATTTCTTGGAACATCTTTTATTGAATTACCCTGTACATCAAGGAGAACAAACAAGTCATACTATCGAAGTAGAAATAAAAGCATTTGAAGCAGTAATGATATATAATTAAAGAAAAAAGACCTAAATCGCAAGTACAAAATATGAACTTCAAAATTTTGAAATGTTCAAACTTTCTTTTTTAATTTCTATTATTTATCTATTTATCTATTTGTAGCCATGCGCGCAGCTTTATGGTACTACGCACATAAGGGAAATAGTATGATAGTTCAATGCTTGTCCTTAAATAGTGTATGAGCAAAAATGTCCCGGAGGAATTTTCTTTTAAATGGGCTTAATATGGGCCTACTTCATATTTTCAGTTTTCCAGATCCAGAGGTTTTCTTCATTTTATATGAATGTACAGGGTGATCCCCCCAAAAAAGTGTCAAAAATATTTATGCAAGAAGTTATTTCTGGGAACACCTTTTTGAATCGCCCTGTATATATATTATATATATGTGTGTGTGTGTGTGTGTGTGTGTGTGTGTGTGTGATGGTATATAAAGGTGTGGACAAAAGTAAGGCAATACATTTGACTGGCCATAGTATCACAGTCTTGCGTCGCTGTTACAGCTGTGACACAGAACGTGTTATTCAAGCACTTTACTTTATACTCTTGGTCTACTTAGATTCTTCTTCAAAATGGCTGAAAGCTCATGACTGTAAAGTGACAGAGTTAATTTTCTCGCATCTACATTTTCAAACTAGGCTACATTAATGATTTTCACTTCAGAAACGTTTCTTTGTTAAAAAGTTCTTTTTAGAATGTTAAAGGAAAAACCTCATGAACTTCATTAAATATTACCAATTATTATATATAATAATGCTGAAAATATCTTGCCGAGGGATTTATGTAACTTTATTAATTTTAGAGAGAGAGCAGGAATATTTTTATACAAATATGCCTTCTGCTTTTTCTTGAAGAATACGTTAGGGATGTTGTATTGTATGGACTTCATGCTACGCAGTTGAGAAGACTCATTTCAGAAAGACTGATCTGAGAGACGATTGATTTAAAATAGACTGATCTAAGGGACGATTGATTTAAAATACTGATCTAAGAGACGATTGATTTAAAATAGACTGATCTAAGAGACGATTGATTTAAAATACTGATCTAAGAGACGATTGATTTAAAATACTGATCTAAGAGACGAGTAATTTAAAAAAGACTGATCTAAGCGACGAGTGATTTAAAAAACTGATCTAAGAGACGAGTGATTTAAAAAGGAGTGATCTATCAGCATAAACATTCGATCAATTCTTTTTTAGTTTTTCCTTTTTAATTCGGCCTAAAGAGTGGTAAAAGGTTAACAACAGTCAGGAAGCTCATTTCTCCACGATGTTGGTGTGAATATGTCCCGAGGGTCACCTTTAGCCCGAGCAATGACATGATAAGCGGCCAGCTCAACTCAACCTAGGATTTAGCAGGCGGGAAAGAGCCTCACCGCTCAGAGTTCGCTACTTTGATAATATGTACGAGTTTTTTTTTTTTTGTTTCTTTTGCATGTTAAATTTTAGAAGATTAAAAAAAATGATAAAATTCGTGAAACATCGACATTTTTTCTCGAATGCAAAAATTTTCGAGGAGTGTTAGGACACATACTCAAAAATGACGACGAGACATAAAATGATCTTATCTAACCAAACTAAATTTAATCTAATCTAACCTAACCTAGCATAACCTAACCTAATTATACTCAACCCACATTTAGAAAGACTTCACTATGTTATTAGAAATTTCCTAGACAGGTAAATCGAATTTTTGTCGACATCATTTCGAAAAATATCCCAGTTTTTTCTGTCGTTTGAAATGTTAACACTTCTTTTACTATTAATAATTCGAAAAATTTTGATGCAACTCAAGTACCACAATAATATTCCTCCAACAGATTAAAATACTTTGAACCTTTCTACCCAAGTTAATGAAATCGGAAGTGTCCACAATGCACCTTCGATCGGACAACTTTAAATGAAACGTTTCGTGGTTGGTGAACTGGGTGAAGTGGCCCCATTCATTGGCCAGTGCGGCCTCTGAATTTGGTTGCTGTTCTTTTTATGGGTACAATAATAAAGCACACGATATATGTGACGAAACCACAGTCTTCTAGCACGCGGCTATCGTTGCCGCAATACAGAGCTTGGGAGTGGTTACGGTAACCGAATTTGTGCACAGATTTCGACAGTGGACATATTGCACAGTCCTTGTGAACCTTTTCATGTCAATTTTTAATTCTGTTTCTTTTCAATAAGTATTTCATTAGAATTTAAGTGTTTTCCTTACATCTTGATCCCCCCCCCCACAAAATATATATACACATATATATATATATATATATATATATATATATACACACACACACACACACACACACTTCGGTAACCTTAGTTCTGTTCATTCTGACGAACATGGAATCCAAATCCGAATCCAAACGTGGAATCCGAAACCACGACTCATCACGGGTGGTCAGAAATTACAAAGTCCTCGCCCGAACTCAATCTCACGATCGCGACTCCCGATCAGCAGTCCAGCGTCTTAGCCACAAGGCTACTCAGGGTGCCTATTTATCTACCAACCCATTTTTTCATGTATGAAAGGATGAACAGCTGGGTGAACTGAGCGCCGCCGCAGGGAATCGAACCCGGAGCCGGTGGATTCGTAGTAGAAAAAGAAAACCTTTAAAAAATAAACTAATTGAAACAGAAAGTCCCTGAAATAAGAAACCTTCATTAAATCTTTCGTCCGTAGAATTTTATGATTTTATTCCAAAGTTGCAACTCGAAAATAAAAATACAAATAAAATAAATAAATAAAAAATTAAAAAATTAAAACCTTTTTGGATCAGAGTTTCCTTTTTCCTACTTGTTAGTTACACCTTAGGGAAAATACGATTCGTAAGATCAAAAGCGCCCTCTAGTGTTTGCAAAGCGCGTCTATGTTTCATTTGTCAGGGCTGCCAACTGTCTCATGGGATTGCCAGGTTTGACGCGCCGAGTGAGTTCGACTGCGTGCAGAAATCTTAAGCGAGTCGTATATGAAACTTCAAAGGAGTATTCTAGAAACGCTTAATCTCTTCAGCCGAGATTCGATGAGATTAAAGTTTCCTTTGAGAGTAAATGTGCTTGTGCGAGGAATGATTTTGGAATGAAGTTGCTTTCCAACACTCCGCATTTGAAATATAAGAGCACTATATATACACACTGTGGTAGTTGTAAAAAGCTTTAAATTTTCCTTAGCATTCTCAAGAACATTTCTACGACATTTGTTTTAAACGACTTTCATGTGGCGATAAAAGCATCAAATGTAAAGCAAAGATGAAGTAATTGAAATAACAAAAGTAATAAATTTTTTTTATTCGTATATATATATATATATATATATATATATATATATATATATATATATATATATATATATATATATATAACTAAATTTATTGTATGCATACAGCCTTTAGAATGCATTTAGTTTCGATGGTCCACCGGAAAACTGTTTATCACACTTACGTGGCAAAGAAAGGCCAAAATTACATTTACAGCGTAGGCCTACATACATTTCAAATTAACGTTAGATTTATATCCTACAAATGAAAGTTAACTTGGCTTCTTGTGCCAAAAATACAGTATCCCCGCGCAAGTACACACTAATCAAATGATCATCTAAAGAGCTATCAAATCTGCAGTCGTTTCTTTAGTCCGAAGTTCAAGTAATAGTTTTTTTATTGTTTTTACTTAAAAAAGAAAAAAAATCAGAAAAATCTTACTAACTTTTAAATATTGTTTATTTCGATTTATACCCATTTGGTGAAAAGACAAGTATCGACACATTAAAAAACTAATCTAATCTAACCTAACCTAACCTAGCGTAACGTAACCTAACCTAACCGAATAACCTAACCGAATAACCTAACCGAATAACCTAACCGAATAACCTAACCTAACCTAACCTAAGCGTAACTTCATTTAATCTAACCTACAATAACTTGTAGATTTTATGTGAAGTGGGTCAGATGTCGTTAGCCCGGTTTATTTCAGATTCTCTTCAAAGGTGCTGTGAAAGGAAGCTGTAGAAGAGCAAACGTTTATGGAATTGGTTGATTACGAAAAAGAGAAAGCAAAGATACGATCCAAAGCTACAACCCAATGAAAAATTATTTGGTTTCGTGGATGGTATAGTGGTAAGGGACGTGCTCGGGACGTGGCCCAGGGACGCGGGGACGAAACTTCATCTGCGCTGCGCATTTTACTTCAGTTTCCTTATTAAGATCAAACTATGGTTGTTGTATCTTATTATTATAATAACTAGCAAAAATACCGCCCTACCGGCGGTTTTTGCTATTTCCTGCGGAAGGCTTGGAGCCCTCGGCCAATTACTTCATCTGGGAAATGAATTTTCTTAAATCAAGGTATTATTTCCTGTTATAAAATATAAAAAAGAACACTTCATCATAAACTTATGTTTATTTCATTACTGAAGAATCTCCTTGTAGACATAATTGTGAACAAATACTGCCTTTTCATTTCTTACTGTCAGGACTTTCAGCAAAAGATCGGCGCTACGCCCCGATTTCGCTAGATCTGCGGTACTTGGGCATTCGGCCCAAACTGAATCGAATTGTGTGCCTACGGCGTATTTTATTTTGAACATCATTCCTAATCCTATCCCTCTCACCTTGGGCCTCAGTAATTGGGGTGCCTGCGGCGCCCCAATTACTGTCGGTTCAATTATTTGGTCAATAAAACTATAGAAAAGAACGCAGCCATGAAAATCTAAAGCTTCACAAATCTTGATACAATGAGCTCAAATGTGAAGCTTAAGATTTTCATGATTGGTTCTTTCCGATAGTTTTTTTTGGTTACATATATATATATATCGCACTTACTTCCATTATAATATAGATAAAATAAAATCATGTCAACGAAAGTAAACAGCTATTAATTAAAGGTCCCTTACAAGCCTTTAAATACAGGGTGTTTCAAAAGTCCCTCATTATTTTTAAAATTTTATTAAAATAGCAATTACAAGAGGAACCAAATGACAATTTGGTTGCTGAGTCTACGATTCATGAGAATTTTGGTGGCATCAAACTTGGCTTCATAAGTCTACTGGAAAGTCACTGGTACACCTCAACGTGGGCACCGTCTTTTTCGAAACAAGCGAGCCACCGTTTTACGCATTCTTGGCCGACATTGGACAACATTTCGGGAGTAACAGAAGCACACGCATTCCTGATCCGTTCTTCTAGTGTGGGGAGGACTCGCGGCTTGGTGGCGTACACTTTGCTCTTAATGTAGCCCCACAAAAAGAAGTCGCATGGGGTAAGATCAGGCGAGCGAGCAGCCCATTCGATGGGACCACGGCGACCAATCCACCGATCCGGGAACTGCTTATTCAGAAATGAGCGAATCTCACGCGAGTAATGAGCAGGGGCACCGTCTTGCTGGAAAATGACTTCTTGCATGTCAGCTACAGCTGACAGTTGGGGGATGCAGAACTCCTGAAGCATACGAAGGTAATTGTTTCGTTGACGTTCACGGAATTTCCATCTTGATCCTGGAAGAAGAACGGACCAATCAGCCCAGCTGAGGAGATGGCACACCAGACGACCAATTTCGGCGTGTCCCTTTCATGTTCACGGATCTCCGCAGGATTGTGAGTTCCCCAGATGCGGGTGTTGTGCCGATTGACGCGACCAGAAAGGTGGAAGAGAGCTTCGTCGCTGAACCACATGTGCTCCAGGATCGATGGGTCTCTTTCGTAGTGATGCAGCAGTGTCTCACACATCTCCACCCGGCAATCGTAGCCTTGAGGTTCCAGCTTCTGAACCACCTGGATCTTGTACGGATACAGCTTGAGACCACGCCGCAAAATCCGTTGGATAGATGTCGCGCTGATGTTCAGTTCCGCAGCAGCTCGCCGAATGGACTTTCCTTGACTCTGAGTAAACGCCTCACGGACAGTTTCGACATTCTCCTCACTCCGCCCACTTCGAGGTCTTCCTGATCGTGGTTTGTCCTTTACGGATCCGGTCTCCATAAACTTCCGGTGGGTGGCGACGATGGTGTTCCTATCCGGTGCATAATGCTGTCCGTAGACTGCCCGGAATCGTCGCTGCACTTCGTCCACAGATTGAAAAACCTCCTGCCATGCAGCGATTTTACACCTCTGCTCTAGAGTCAGCATGGTAACAGAAGAAAACGGAGCAAAACTTCAAATGTAGACTCAAAAAAATTCTCAACTACTGAGTAAGAGTTTACCACAAGATGAACGTCGTTGGTCGATTAGCTGCAAAGAAAATTGAAAATCAAATTAGTGAGGGACTTTTGAAACACCCGGTATATGTGGTGTTGTGGTTAGCGTCGCTGACTACGAATCCATTGGCCCCGGGATCGAGACCCGATGACGGCAGGCGGCGTGCAGCAAACCCAGCTGTTCATCCTTCCACACAATAAAAATTGGTTGGTAGATAAATGGGTACCCTGGGTAGCCTAGTGGTTAAGACGCTGGGCTGGTGGTGGGGCGTGGTTCGGATTCCACGTTAAACTGTAGGTCTAAAGTGGAGTGATAAGCTTGACCTTCGTCAGAATGAACAATTCGGACGGAAGCTAAAGCCAAGGTAAACCAAAGTGTGTGTGTATATATATGTAGAGGACCGACAAGAAATAGACTAACAAGTAGACAAACAAATTCTTTCTTCCACGCCATCATCAAACATTCTTAGAAGACACGTGGTCAAGGAATCAGAAACAATGAAAACGTCTGTTTCTTCCCAAAATGCCCGCGAAAGCAAGCCCTTATCAACTAAAGGACCCGTAGGAAGCGTTTCAAGAAATGCTCGCGAAAATCCGGGTCACAGAGACTATATAAGCGAGATTCCACTGATACTCCTTCTCACTCGCTCACTTGTCGCTTGTCATTTTCTCGTCTTCGTCTCCACCTTCTATCATTAAGTAAGACCTTCCGCCGTCAGCCTGCAGAAGCACTCCTTCGAAACCAGCGCTGTTCGATCTCAGCCGGTCACCGTCTTTGAAGCAATTCTTGTGAAGCCTACATCAATGTCCGCAGAACCGTCCGTTCCCTCAAGCAAACTCTCCACAAGAGGCTCGCTATCGGTTCCACTAGTGCCCTCAAGCAAACTCTCAACAAGAGGCTCGCTACCGGTTCCACGATCATCTCGGCGTACGTAACACCGGACGGTCGTCGATATTATCATAACTTTTAATCATTTTAAACACCTGGATTAAATCTCCTCGAATACGTCTTCTTACGAGTGAGAATAAACTTGACGTTTCTAAACGGGCAGCGTAGGATTTGTTTCAAGTCTAAGGATCATCTTAGTAGCCCGTCGTTGCACTCTCTCCATTCTGACTATGTCCTGTTGTATATATGGGGACCAGAACTAAACAATATTCCAGGTGGGGGCGCACTAAAGAATTATATAATGTTAGCATCGTTTCTTCCGATTTAAATTCAAATGATCTACCAATAAATCTTAAGATTTTATTTGCTTTTCTGACCTCTTCAATACATGTAAGAGTGTCGGCAACAATAATACTCAAATCTTTCTACTCCGTAACACTCGTTAGTGTCTCGTCGCGCATAAAATACCTTCCTTAACATTGTTTCTACCGATATGCAACGTCTGGACGGCGTAACTCTAGCCTACCGAAATGAAGGTCTAATCTATTTACAGTGTACTAAACGCACGTGCATTCTTTGTCATTACTAGGCCCATTCAATGTTCACTCATGCATAACCTTTAGCCTACATAATCAGTGTGTTACGTATTCTATTCAGTGTACTAAACGCACGTGCATTTCTTTGTCATTACTAGGCCCATTCAATGTTGCATTTTTGCATGCCATTAGCCTACCATAAATGAATGTATTACTTGACAATTAAGCTCTTAACCATTTCTCTTAGTGGCTAAGTTCCATGTCATCTTAGCATAATATAAAGGCTGTTAAGTAATTGTTATTCACTATACTTACTGTCAATCATTTGTTATTCACTGTAAACAAATAACTGATTTATTTTCTTAATTAAATACAAAACAATATGGTGCTTTTTATAACCTTAACAATATTTGCTTGGGTGTAACCCAAGCTGGTGACCTCGAAGCAATTCGTATCACTCAGAAATATAGTAGGCCGACTCCATTAGCCACTGTCAACCGGTGATACTGTAGGACATCATAAATTGTTAACCCAGCCTGTCATTATAACAATCAATTTGCATCAATTAACCACTAGTATTAACTTAGTCATTATCACCTTAAACGGCTAAATCTAGGCTCACTATATATAGTTACTCTATACGTATACGTACAACCGGTTAAAAAGGTCCCGTGGTGAAATTCCACGTTTCTCATTGAAGAAATATGAAGTTTCACCTAATAATTTTTTATCCCCTTTAAGGTTACTTTTCACTCAAAGGAAAATCGAGGGTCGTAAAATGAGCAGCTCAAAGAAAAATTTTAAACTTCTGAAGGAACTTCACACATTCCTGTAAACTTTATTCCCCTTATATGATACAAACAGATCTATGCCTTAGAATGATCATATTATGATTTTGGTATATCAATGGGGCATTCTGCAATGCTATTTTAGCATGTGTAGTAGAAATGAGAGAGAGAGAGAGAGAGAGAGATTAATTTATTGGGGTTGTTTAACCCCCTTCGCAACATCTAAGGTCATATGACGGAGGGGACCTAAAGCTTTACGTGGGATCCGAACCACGGGTGGCTACATAATCTGGGCGCGGAGGACGGTCTCCCATCCAACTACTACCCAGACCCAATGTCGCTTAACTTCGATGATCTCCGCGAAGTGGTGTTACGACATTGGCCACGACGTAGAGAGAGAAAGAGAGAGAGAGAGGTAATAAGTACATAATTAGGAAACATTAAATTGAATCAATTTTGTAAATAGCGTTGACAACTTCACTTCATTGGACACGAAAACCTTTCCTTAATTTTTTCAATTTCTTTCAATCCTGTTTGGAAGATAAATCGCTCCAAGGCTTATTCGGGACAAATCCTTCGGTCATTTGGGCTGTGATAGACACAGTGAGGTAAATCAGTTTCCTTTGACCGGAGCTTTTCGAAGAAAATTGAGAAAATTGCTGGCCGAAGAAATGGTAACGGAAATTGGGAACTATTTGACTTAAAAAGGAGAGGAAGAGGCATGAAGGAGGGGTAACGAAATGAGGGGAGAAAACGATAGAAAAATAAAACGAAAGGGAACAGTGAAATGGGGAAAAGGAAATGAAACTAAGTAGAAAGGGGAAAAAGAAAGTGAGAAGAGACAATGAATGTAAATAAGGGAATAAAAGAGATGAAGCAATAAAGACAATTGAACAACTGAGGACGAAAGAAAAGTAAAAGAAATGAAAAAAATGCATCGAAAAAGGCGAAAAAATTAAAATAAAAGTTTAAAAAAAAAAAGATGACAGGAAATCGGACGAAAACGTTAATTGAATAGAGAGAACGAAAAGAAACAGAGTTACGGAGTTACGTGTGTGTGTGTGTGTGGTGTGTGTGTGTGTGTGTGTGTGTCACAAACATACAAACTACTACGAAAAGATAAAAAAAAAAGTTATACGGTATATTATTTTATAACAACAATTTATGGATGAAAAATTTATGTAAATTTGCTATTTTCTTTTTTAGCAAGAAAATTATTATATAATTTTTTTCCAAGATTTTTGTGCCTATTTTTCAGACTTTGCTGATTACAGCTCAGGTGCGCTCTGGAGTCCCTTTATTTTTTTCTGCTCCCTGATTCTATCCTCTTAATTTAATTGGAAAGAAATATAAACCTTGAAATATCCGCCTCGCTTTCATTCTATTTAGTTTTACAAGTCACTCACGCGAGGAAGGATAAGTTTTATAGCTAAATATTGTATTATCGTTTAAGCATGAAAAAATATATAATCGAATACGCGTCTGTTAATCGAATATTGTTTTTGTTTTATTTTGTGTGTACTACGAACAGACAGACAGACAGACAGACAGACAGAATAAAATTAATACCAAGATATATCATATTACAAAAGGAGCCATCAATTTCTGCTGAATTAGATCGAACGAAATTCGATGGAATGGAACAAAGCCGAACCTAAAAAAGCAACTGGAATAAGATCGAACTGAAAGAAAGTCGAATCATTCACACTGGAATAAGATCGACCTGGAAGAAAGTCGTCGAATCGATCACATTGGAATAAGATGAAATGTGAAGGAATTACATCTAATCCACCGGAATTCAGTCGGATCCGCTAGAATTTAGTCGAACACGCTCGTACTGGAATTAGATTGAACTATTATTAAGTTCCGCCCAGACTACTTTTTAATGCCCGGTTAAATTACTTTTTAATACCCATCCAAACGGCTATGCACACCCTATTAGGCTAACTTAAGTTACGTTAGATTAGGTTACGTCAAGTTAGCTTAGGTTAGTTCAGCTACATTTGATTAATTTGGTGTCACATAAGGTAATTTTAAGTTATTTATACCATCAGACTGGAATTGAAAATAGATCGAATTGATCGGACTGGAATTAGAACAAATGTACTGGAATTAAAATGAACTAAAATAAAATCAAGTTCGTCTGACCGGAATAAAGTTGAACTGGAGTAAGGCTGTATTGGTCAGACTGGAATAAGATCGAATTTGCCAAAGTAGAATAAAATCAAACGAGTCAGAATTTTAAATTGGAATAAAGTCGAACTGGAATACGATCGAATGGCCAAACTGGAATAAAATCGACCTGAAGTCAGAATAAACTGGAATAAAATTGAAATAAAATTTAATGGAATGAACTAACTCGAATTTATCTTTATTTCATTCGATCTACTTCATGTTCCCTTCACAAAGAACTTGAAACAAACGCATAATCAGAGAGAGAGAGAGAGAGAGAGAGAGAGAGAGAGAGAGAGAGAGAGAGAGAGAGAGAGAGAGAGAGAGAGAGAGAGAGAGAGAGAGAGAGAGACTCTAAGATCCACTCTAAATTAGCCCAAGAAGGAAGTAGAAAAGTAGGAAATAGCAATAAAAAAATGAACACTGAAAAATTACATCGTGCTTACACTTATAGACGTGTAAAGCTTTCAGACAGGAATAGAAGTAATAGTGAAGTATAGAACAGACAAGGTTATCTCCCTCCTCCGCCAGCCACTACTGACAAAATAGCGATGAAAGAAGATTTATAGGAAAGTAGGAAAAGTACAATGAAAAGAATAGTTTCAGAGTTCATTCACACCATGCGTACACTTCTCATGTACTCAGTTACACATTAGAAGACAGCGGAGAATACAGAGAGAGAGAGAGAGAGAGAGAGAGAGAGAGAGAGAGAGAGAGAGAGAGAGAGAGAGAGTCAAACTTTGCCAAATTGTGTTTTATATGCATTTTTCTTCTCTGGCATCGGATTGATAACAAAGGAAAATGACTCTTAAGAACAAAGGCGCTGTTTGGTATGCATTAGACGACAAATGAACATCTCATTGCGAGTAAATTGTTTTCAGAAGCTTCTTATGTAATACATATACTTTGTTTTCAGTATAAAAACATTCTATATAAATGCATTACGCACGTTGTTGACGACGACGAAGGTAAGATCGTAAAGGCGAAAATAAATTTTTATTGAAAAAAGCTACAATTTAAAACAAGCAACGTCTCTCTCTCTCTCTCTCTCTCTCTTCTCTCTCTCTCTCCTCTCTCTCTCTCTCTCTCTCTCTGGCTGAGGAATAGGCGGCAGAGGGTGGTAATTAAAGGGGCTAGTTCGGGTTGGGCCTCGGTCACTAGTGGGGTTCCTCAGGGTTCCGTTTTGGGGCCACTGTTGTTTACCATTTACATAAATGATATCGACGGTGGCATCGTCAGTCGGATCGCCAAATTCGCTGATGACACCAAGCTTGGGGCCAATGTTGGGACGCCCGAAGCGATCGAGGAACTGCGTGCGGACCTAGGTAGGATAGGAGAGTGGTCCGAAAAATGGCAAATGCCGTTTAACTTGGGTAAATGCAAAGTGATGCACATTGGCTACGCCAATCCCAAGTCGGACTACTCGATGTTGGGCAGTAATATCGAGGTGACTGATTTAGAAAAGGACTTGGGTGTGCAATTAGCAGCGACCTTAAGTTTACGAAACAGTGTGTAGAGGTGGAAAAGAAAGCCCAGAAACTATTGGGTTATATCAGGAGGCAATTTCAGTTTCGGAACAAGGAGATTGTGCTCTCACTGTACAATTCCCTTGTTCGGCCGTACCTGGAGTATGCTGTGCAGTTCTGGTCGCCCACCCTCAGGAAAGATATTGAGAGGCTGGAGCGAGTGCAGGCGAGGGCCACAAAGTTAATCCCTTCGGTTAGGCATATGGGCTACAATCGACGGTTACGCGCCCTGAACTTGTTTTCGCTTGAAACTCGGAGGCTGCGCGGTCAACTGATCGAGGTTTTCAAGCTCTTACGAGGGTTCAACGATGTCGATTTTAGAAGTATGTTTAGTTTAAATGATAACCCAACTCGCAACAATGGTTGGAAGTTGGATTTGAAACGGTTTAGGACTAGTGTGTGTGGGAATTACTTTACGTATAAGATCTGTGACACATGGAACAGGTTACCTTCGGAAGTTGTGAACAGTTCCTCTGTGGATCAGTTCAAGAAAAGGTTAGACGAAATCTTGCACACTATTTGAGTGTGTAAAGACATTTAGGACCTCAGTCTGCGGAAATTTCTTTTCCTATAAAATAGTTAATATCTGGAACCAACTGCAGGAGTTCGCTTGCTCGGTCTCTGTGAGCAAGCTAAATATAGAGCTATTTATATATTCTCCACTTTCCTGTAAAATTTCCTTGGCTACTTTTCCAGGGTCAAGGTATTTTCTTCAACCTTTTTCCGTACCTGCCTCTGGCAGGGAGGGAGCGGAGGGTGGGGAGAGAGCCTTCTACTTTTCTATCCAGTTTTCTACTACTGCTAGGATAGTTGAAAGAAAAATAAACTTTTACCCGGTGCCATTGGTACCTCCTCGGTATGGGCCGCAAGGCCTTTTGAGGTACTTCTTTTCCTTGTAACTCCTTGTAACTCTCTCTCTCTCTCACGTTGAGCTGCCTTACGAAATCGCGACAATTCTGTTATCGATTGTGGATGGCGATATTTAACCTAACCTAAGCTTCATTATATCCCCTTTTTTTCATATTTAATGATTTTCAGTAAATATAAGTCTGAATGTATGGTGATACTGCCAATGTCGCTACCAGCACATTCGTGTCGCGATAAACTCTGTACAGAGTGTTCGAAAAGTTCCGTCACTCCCTACAAAATGTACATATTGTAATACCAATTTTATATTTGTGTGATTAATTGTATTTATATGTGGTAGGTGTAATTTAAGAAACAAGTCACTAGCAACAATTACGTTACAGTAAATACAGTTACTAATTAAAAATATCTGTGCGCGCACCATCAGTTTTGTAACCAAGGATTATGCTCCTCCATGTGCGGTGTGAGAATCGACGCAGCATTGCTGGAATGATTGCACCAAATTCATCTCGAACAGCGTGTTTCAGTTCCTCTGTTGTACGGTAACGCACCCGGGATACGTTCTGCTTGACGAAACTCCATAACGCGTTGTCATATGAAGACAGATCTAGACTTCGGGGGTGGCCACTCAAGAGGGGCAGGTAAATGTCGCGAGCCACGGCCGATCCATTTGTCTCTGAACACTTCGTTGGGAATTCCCTCACATTAATGGCAAAATGAGCCGGAGCCCCATCTTGTTGAAACCACACCAGACCAAGCTGTCCTAAACGTTCGAGCTCAGGCACAAACCAGCCCCGTTACATGTTGAGGTAGGCAGTTTGGTTGACAGGACCCTCAAAAAAATATGGACCAAACAAGTTCCTGGCAGACACTGCACCCCATATCATCACGTGCGGTGGATGGTATTCCAGTTCCTCAAAGTAGTGTGGATTTTCCTTGCTACAGAAGTAAACATTTATCATTTTGGCGCTAAATTGCACACTCGTCAGAAAAAATAACTGTTCCGAGTGCAGGAATTGTAGGAAAAACGGTCAAAAACCGTTCACAGGCTTCATATCGTTTCTGCATGTCTGTATCGCTTAATTCATTAACAAATGACGGGCGGTATGGTTTCATGCCGAGATCTTTTGTCATGTGATCTCTCATTGTGGATATGGGGATTGCAAGTTCTTGTGATCGTTTTCGAAGTGATTTTTTCGGTGAACGAGTCACCGATGTAATCACACCTTCACATTTTTCTGCTCGCGTTGTTGGTCTCCGACCGTGGTCTGTCCTTGATGGAGCCAGTTTCAGACAGCTTTTTCTCCCAGCGTAATACCGTCTTGTTTGGTGGTGCAGCCCTTATTAAATCGTGTGTTGAAATCATTCTGGATACCATGCATCGTTTTGCCAGTATGTGACCTTTCATGAGCCTATGTGCTCATATGAATGATTGTCAATGAATCACATTTAAATTCAATTAATCACATAAAAATAAAATTGGTATCACAATGTGTACATTTTGTAGTAGGTGACGGGACTTTTCGAACACCCTGTATGTATTGTAAAAATTGTCGCGGTTTCGTAAAGCAGTTAAGAAACACACACACACATATATATATAATATATATATATATATATATATATATATATATATATACACACACACGAGTATGTGTGTGTGTGAAATATATTTCCTATTCTTTCAAAAAGATGTTATATACATTTAGATTATAGCGAGCATTTCATATATTATTACATTTAGAACAAATCACTCGGGATTGATTTTATGCGTCAAAACAAAATAAACTCCTCCGCTGCATTGTGTACATCCGTGTACGGACGTGTACGTAAAAGAAAATAGATTGAATTGGTCGACAGCGAGCGTTACATGACAAACATATTTTGCACGTAAAGACAAAAGACATTCCCGGCACAACATCAATACGTAATAAAAGGAAGCTTTCTGCAGATGTCTTAAATCTAGTCTTTTTATTTATGCATTTTGAGAGATATAAAATGTCTTGACGAGACTTTGTTTGTTTACGTATTCGCACTGAAAATATCTGAGAAGGAAACCGAAAAACGAATAAAAAGGCTTTATAGTTTCGTATGATATATAATATATATATATATATATATTATATATATAATATATATATCTATATATATATATATATATATATATATATCATACGAAACTATAAAGCCATTTTATTCGTTTTTCGGTTTCCTTCCAAATTATTCATTCTGACGAAGGTCAAGCTTGCCACTCCACCTTAGACGTACAGATGCAAAAACTTCACTTTTTTTCTACGTGAAGGTCAAAATATGATAATAAAAACCCACTCTAATAGACAGAGTTTATTTCCACAACAGTTTCGATGCCCACTGGCATCCTCTTCGGGTGGATACAGAAAAACGAATGAACCAAAAACAAGAGGGAAACACAGTCCAGGGACCATTAAGAAATTTGCACCGAGGTTAGATCTCGTTCTCCCGACACTGGAAGGGCATTTTTATTAAAGGGACCCACTTATAAGTACATTCGCACAAATTTAAAACTATCTTCTTGTTCTATACATACAGATTCTATTATTTTTTTACATAATTATTACATAATTATTACATTTATTATTTTTTTTTTTAATTTTTACATTTATTATTTTTTTAAATTTATTACATTTAATATTGCATAATATTTATTACAGAAATTATAAATTTATTATTACATTGTTGTTTATTATACAGAAATTATAAACCGAAAAACGAATGAAAAGGGCGAGAAGTAAACAATCCAGAGACCATTAAGAAATTCGCACCTAGGATAGATCCCGTTCTCCCGACAAGCGGGACCCTGTAATAAAATGCCCTTCCGGTGTCGGGAGAACGGGATGTAATGTAATAATGTAATTTTATAATTTCTGTAATAAACAATAATGCAATATTAAATGTAATAAATTTAATAATAAATGTAATAATTATGTAAAAAAAATAATAGAATCTGTATGTATAGAACAAGAAGATAGTTTCAAATTTGTGCGAATGTACTTATAAGCGGGTCCCTTTAATAAAAATGCCCTTCCAGGCTTCCAGTGTCGGGAGAACGGGATCTAACCTAGGTGCGAATTTCTTAATGGTCCCTGAACTGTTTTCCCTCTTGTTTTTGGTTCATTCGTTTTTCTGTATCCACCCGAAGAGGATGCCAGTGGGCATCGAAACTGTTGCGGAAATAAACTCTGTCTATTAGAGTGGGTTTTTGTACAGTTTAACGTGGAATCCAAACCACGTCTCACCAGCAATCCAGCGTCTTAACAAATAAGCTACCTAGGGTACCCATTTATCTACCAACCAATTTTTGTTTTTGTGTGGAAGGATGAACAGCTGTGTTTGCTGCGCGCCGCCTGCCGTCACCGCGTCTCGATCCCGGGCCGATGGATTCGTAGTCAGGGACACTAACCATTATACCACCGAGGTTCATATATATATATACACACACACAAGGAATAATAAAAAAATATCGATAATTTTATTGCTACGGACAAATGAATGCAAATAAGAAATAACCGTTTACATATGTGAGTCTTCCTGCCCTCTGGCGTCTGCAGTCTGAAGCGAAATCTGCTACCATGAGTCAGTAGTTGGTTGGAGCGCTTAAAACGAGGGTGTGTTTTTGCAGTACGTATAAATCTCTGAAATGGAGCAACTTGCGTTCGGAGACGAACGAAATGATTGAAACAGCTTTTGGAAATGATGCTCTCAGTGTAGCTAACGTTTACAAATGGCACAAAAAGTTTAAAAATGGAGAAACATTTGCTCGTACCAGAAATCGAATCTGTTGGACATTTTCATCCGTACGAGAAGTGGAAGGGCGGCCACTGCGTTCCTTGTCTTCAAGCGATGTTTTTAAACTTTTTGTGCCATTTGTAGACGTTAGCTACACTGAGAGCATCATTTTCAAAAGCTGTTTTAATCATTTCGTTCGTCTCCGAATGCAAGTTGCTCCATTTCAGAGATTTATACGTACTGCAAAAACACACCCTTCTTTTAAGCGCTCCAACCAATTACTGACTCATGGTAGCAGATTTTGCTTCAGACTGCAGACGCCAGAGGGCAGGAAGACTTACATATGTAAACGGTTATTTCTTATTTGCATTAATTTGTCCGTAGCAATAAAATTATCGATACTTTTTGATCACTCCTCGTGTGTGTATATATATATATATATGTATATATTAGTGGTGGACCGGATATCCGCATCCGCATCATTTTTAACATCCGCATCCGCACTTCTGACCGCGGATGTTATGCGGATATTACCTCTAATAAATTATGCAATTTACAATTAAACTAGCTTATAAAGTAGCTTATAAGGCCCAGTCATGCACATTTCATGTAAAGTATTAATTATTAATGAACAAACAAATATATAAACCTCAAAATATAAATACCTGGTAACACAGAAAATTTAATGAAACTTGTTTCATTGAATGTTCTGTGGCTGAAACTCTTGAGAAAGTTATTATTTGTATCATAATGAAAACATTAATATTAATTTTAATTCTTATGCATGCCTGCCATAATAGTAATATCACGAAATTTGAAAAATTGTCATATATTCATAATTCTATATTATATTGATAGATTAACTAAATATCTGCATCCGCGGATATTGAAATTAAAGATCCGCATCCGCAGATATTGAAAGACATCCGGTCCACCACTAAATTATATATATATATATATATATATATATATATATATATATATATATATCAGTGGCGACTCCTGCACTCGGGGTGAGCCTGAGAGGCAAGGGGCAAGGAGAAGCATGAGAGAGAAAATTGTGTATTTATAGATTTAGGTTTTAAAAAAAGTTTTAAATACAAATTGTAAAAATGGTTTTTGGCTGGTAGTATGTTACTATTTTCTGTCTAGCCTTCGTCACGCAAGCAAATTTTGAGCACATTTAGATACCCTTACTACCTATAAAAAAAACTATATTGACACATTAAGTTTTCATGTAATCTTTCAAGATCCTTTACTCGGGCGCAAGACATTACGCTCGAGAAAGTATAAGTAATATCGTATATTTAAAGTTCTTTTAATGAATAATTATTTGCTTGCATACGGTTACATATAGTCCTCCTTCTAATTCTCATTAAATAAAATACGTTTTTCCTCCTATTAATTTTTTTATAAAGAAACAACATTTCAACTCGAGCTTATATCCTTCGGCCTTGTAGAGGCACAATTTTTAATTCTGGCGATACATGGTAACTTTTTACGTTTCGATAAGCGTACCTTCAACTGCCTTGGGCGGCGGTGCAGTTTGATTTTTGCCGCAATGTGAAGTTGTTCGCTTTTCTTAAATAATCTGATTTATTTTTAATATTATAAGTATTCTGAGAAGTATAGCCCACCCATGGAGGACATAGTGTTATCATTAAAAGAAAAACCATTTGGAAGGAGAAACATCGCTGAATAACGAGAAATTATCAAATAAAAAGTTTCTCTGTTGTTGATCGAATTAGATCATACTTAAGAAACACAATGGCTCAAGAACGGCTCTCGTCCCTGGCTAGGATTTCAATTGAAAAAGAAATACTTATTGATTTAGAAAGCAAAAAGGAATTACATGACCGAATATTAATGGAATTTGCTTTAAAACCAAGACGCTTGGACTTTATGTTCAAGTAAATAAAATTCAAATAATCTTTTTACCGAGTATGTATTTATTTCTTTTATTGATAATCTTAACCCTTTAACGCCGGAATTATTTGTAGGGTTAAGTTATGAATGCGTGTATTTGAAAGGTTACCAATATGTAGCGGTCGTCCTTTTAGGGTTAAGTTATTGTCATGCATTTAAATGTCGGCTCATATGTAGACTTGAAAATTTAAAAAGAGCCCGGGTAGTCTTGAAGAGCTGGAGTCGCCACTGATATATATATATATATATATATGATGAATAAAACCACGAAGGAAAGGAAACACAAAATGGTGCTCAAGCGCTTTCGTCTAATGACATCCTCAGGAACACTGAAGTACATAAAAAGGGTTAAGCCTATATATAGGTTACAAAAAGAAAAAATAAATAACATACATACACACACACACACACATATATATATATATATATACATACATATCTATATATACAAAATACATACATACATACATACATATATATACAATAAACAGAGAAGTAAAAATAATAAAAAAAATTAAAAATTAAAACCTTAAAGGATTACCAGTGAGGCGTACAAATTTGTAAGGAAAAATATCGATTTTTAGCACAAGATCAAATGGATTATAAAGATACAAATTTATACTGGAACTCTGCCGGGTTTTAACACAATGCTGCCTATGGTCAGGTTTCGATATATATAAAAAAATAAAATGCAAATTAAAAGTTAATCGATTTTTAGCACAAGATCAAATGGATTATAAAAATACAAATTTATACTGGAACTCTTCCGGGTTTTAACACAATGCTGCCTATGGTCAGGTTTCGATATATATAAAAAAATAAAATGCAAATTAAAAGTTAATAAAGTAGAAGACAAGTTTACCAAAGATTTAATGTTTTACCCTTCTTATCTAAATCTTTTTAAAGGAATTCAAAATAACAGGATCGAGTTGAAAAAGACCTTTGCTTATGTTGAAGTTATTTGAAAGTTGGATAATGGCAGACTCAAGAATATTTCTATTAACAATGTTGCTTGAATGGAATAAAACTGAAGCATTATTCCAATCAATACAGTGGGCTAACTCTGACAAATGGACAAAAAGGGCACTGGACAACTGTCCTGTTCTAACGGAATATTGATGCTGTTTTATACGTGTGTGCAAATCCTTTCCCGTCTGACCTATGTAAAAGGAATCACATTGTTTACAACCAATTTTATAGATAATGCCTGAATTATTGGTAGGGCTATTTTTTACTATGATATTTTTCACAATATTGTTATATGAAAATACTACATTAATATCCAAAAGTTTAAGTACATTAGCAATGCCTAAAAAGCCCGGGAAAAATGGAAGTACTAAAATATTTTTTGACAAAGTACGAGTGTTAATATTGACACGATAGAAAGTTCGTTTTGCCTTGTTGAGACAAGATTCCATAAACGCAGATGGATAACACAAATCACTTCCAATACCGTTGATTTTTTCCAATTCGGCATCGATGTATTCCGGACTGGCGATCCTAAGGGCGCGGAGAAACATTGATGAAAATATGGCCTTCTTAGTGGGGGTATCATGTCCCGAGTAAAAGTGTACGTAGGACAAATTGTTTGTCGTTTTCCGATAGATACTAAACTTAAAACCTGGGCTTTCCCTATGTACACGCACATCCAAAAATGGGATTGAATTGTCTTGCTCAACTTCTAAAGTAAACTTAATGGAGGGGACTTGATCATTTAACTGAAGGAGGAAGCTATCCAGGTCACGATTCATGGGCCAGATACACAAAATATCGTCGACGTACCGCAACCAAGGGATGCCAACCCCCAGGATTCTCGGAATATAGGTAATTTCGAAAAACTCCATATAAATATTGGAGAGGAGGGGCGATAAGGGGTTGCCCATAGCCATCCCAAAAACTTGTTGATAATACTCGTTATTGAAAGTGAATTTACAGTCTTTGATGCAAAGCTTAATGAGTTCCAAAACAATGTGTGAAGGTAGTGGCAGGTCATACTTATGTAATTCTTGGGAGAGAAAGTCAAGCATATCGTCAATCGGCACTTTTGTAAACAATGAACAAACATCAAAACTGATCAATTTATCGTTAGTTTCAGTACGTGCATTATTCAATTTTTCCGTAAGATCCATGGAATTTTTTACATGTGAATCAGAGATAGTTCCGAGAATGGGGGACAAGACTTTGACAAGCCATTTGGAGAGTTTATAAGTAATAGAGCCCACCGAGCTAATAATAGGGCGCATAGGGTTACCAGGTTTGTGGGTTTTAATAAGACCGTAAAGGTAGGGCAGAGCAGGTGAAGTGGACATGAAAAGCGGAATTAAGTCCTTATGATCTTTGAGAAGGCGTTTCAAGCCACTATTAAATGATTTGATGACGTCATCCTGCGGGTTCTTCCTAAGTTTGGTGTATGTGGCGGGGTCTGGAGAAGCTCGTTCATCTTTCCGATGTAGTCCACTTTGTCCATAATAACTATGGTGTTAGCCTTGTCTGCTTTAGTAATATGGAGCTCCCCATCTTTTTTTAATTGTGAGAGGCTATTGCGAAAACGTTTAGGAAAGTTATCTTCGTAATTACCATTCGCCGCACTATAAACGAGGCTTTAACTATGTTAAACAAATACTGGTAATCCTTTAAGGTTTTAATTTTTAATTTTTTTTTATTTTTACTTCTCTGTTTATTGTATATATATGTATGTATGTATGTATGTATGTATTTGTATATATAGATATGTATGTATATATATATATATATATATGTGTGTGTGTGTATGTATGTTATTTATTTTTTTCTTTCTGTAACCTATATATAGGCTTAACCTTTTTATGTACTTCAGTGTTCCTGAGGATGTCATTAGACGAAAGCGCTTGAGCACCATTTTGTGTTTCCTTTCCTTCGTGGTTTTATTCATCATAAATATTTTTCACGTGTTACTTTCGTGAAATAATTTTCATATAATGAACACCACGCGTTCCTTCGGCTTGCTGTTCCCTCTCTTGTCTCCGTTTGTGTCCGTGTTTTCTTCTACATTAATGAAGGGGCATGCAATTCGTATCCGACGGAAGTTTCTTACTAAGTGTCTGGAGGAGCAAGTTCTTCCCAAATCCCTGCTTCCGATTCGCCTCAGACAAATTGACGACCATCCGTTCAACAACTTCAGCAGATTAATTTTAAAGAAACATATTGAAGTCACCAGACAAAATGAGTGGTCCGCCTTCAAAAATTTAAACATCGCCAAACATAATTTTGTAACCGTTATTCCCCAACCGTGGATCCAACCTTTGTTTGATGAAATTTACAACGAGTTGCGTCGGAGAACTACTTCACTTCGTAACATTTTGGATCGAAAAATTAAAAGTCTCATTCGAGATAGTCAGTGGAGTAAAAAAGCAAGCTCAAAGTGTGTTTTGAACCTTTCTTCGAAAAACATTAGTGACGATGCAAAAAGTGCCCTTGGATATGGTATGTCCTTTTTTATTGTTAAAAAACCTTCGGCTTTACAAATTTGTTACAGTCTCGCGTGTTTTGAAAAACAGTGTAATCTCCCTCAGTATTTGTTTAACATAGTTAAAGGCCTCGTTTATAGTGCGGCGAATGTAATTACGAAGATAACTTTCCTAAACGTTTTCGCAATAGCCTCTCACAATTAAAAAAAGATGGGGAGCTCCATATTACTAAAGCAGACAAGGCTAACACCATAGTTATTATGGACAAAGTGGACTACATCGGAAAGATGAACGAGCTTCTCCAGGACCCCGCCACATACACCAAACTTAGGAAGAACCCGCAGGATGACGTCATCAAATCATTTAATAGTGGCTTGAAACGCCTTCTCAAAGATCATAAGACTTAATTCCGCTTTTCATGTCCACTTCACCTGCTCTGCCCTACCTTTACGGTCTTATTAAAACCCACAAACCTGGTAACCCTATGCGCCCTATTATTAGCTCGGTGGGCTCTATTACTTATAAACTCTCCAAATGGCTTGTCAAAGTCTTGTCCCCCATTCTCGGAACTATCTCTGATTCACATGTAAAAAATTCCATGGATCTTACGGAAAAATTGAATAATGCACGTACTGAAACTAACGATAAATTGATCAGTTTTGATGTTTGTTCATTGTTTACAAAAGTGCCGATTGACGATATGCTTGACTTTCTCTCCCAAGAATTACATAAGTATGACCTGCCACTACCTTCACACATTGTTTTGGAACTCATTAAGCTTTGCATCAAAGACTGTAAATTCACTTTCAATAACGAGTATTATCAACAAGTTTTTGGGATGGCTATGGGCAACCCCTTATCGCCCCTCCTCTCCAATATTTATATGGAGTTTTTCGAAATTACCTATATTCCGAGAATCCTGGGGGTTGGCATCCCTTGGTTGCGGTACGTCGACGATATTTTGTGTATCTGGCCCATGAATCGTGACCTGGATAGCTTCCTCCTTCAGTTAAATGATCAAGTCCCCTCCATTAAGTTTACTTTAGAAGTTGAGCAAGACAATTCAATCCCATTTTTGGATGTGCGTGTACATAGGGAAAGCCCAGGTTTTAAGTTTAGTATCTATCGGAAAACGACAAACAATTTGTCCTACGTACACTTTTACTCGGGACATGATACCCCCACTAAGAAGGCCATATTTTCATCAATGTTTCTCCGCGCCCTTAGGATCGCCAGTCCGGAATACATCGATGCCGAATTGGAAAAAATCAACGGTATTGGAAGTGATTTGTGTTATCCATCTGCGTTTATGGAATCTTGTCTCAACAAGGCAAAACGAACTTTCTATCGTGTCAATATTAACACTCGTACTTTGTCAAAAAATATTTTAGTACTTCCATTTTTCCCGGGCTTTTTAGGCATTGCTAATGTACTTAAACTTTTGGATATTAATGTAGTATTTTCATATAACAATATTGTGAAAAATATCATAGTAAAAAATAGCCCTACCAATAATTCAGGCATTATCTATAAAATTGGTTGTAAACAATGTGATTCCTTTTACATAGGTCAGACGGGAAAGGATTTGCACACACGTATAAAACAGCATCAATATTCCGTTAGAACAGGACAGTTGTCCAGTGCCCTTTTTGTCCATTTGTCAGAGTTAGCCCACTATTGATTGGAATAATGCTTCAGTTTTATTCCATTCAAGCAACATTGTTAATAGAAATATTCTTGAGTCTGCCATTATCCAACTTTCAAATAACTTCAACATAAGCAAAGGTCTTTTTCAACTCGATCCTGTTTTTGAATTCCTTTAAAAAGATTTAGATAAGAAGGGTAAAACATTAAATCTTTGGTAAACTTGTCTTCTACTTTATTAACTTTTAATTTGCATTTTATTTTTTTATATATATCGAAACCTGACCATAGCAGCATTGTGTTAAAACCCGGACAGAGTTCCAGTATAAATTTGTATTTTTATAATCCTTGATCTTGTGCTAAAAATCGATTAACTTTTAATTTGCATTTTATTTTTTTATATATATCGAAACCTGACCATAGGCAGCATTGTGTTAAAACCCGGCAGAGTTCCAGTATAAATTTGTATTTTATAATCCATTTGATCTTGTGCTAAAAATCGATATTTTTCCTTACAAATTTGTACGCCTCACTGGTAATCCTTTAAGGTTTTAATTTTTAATTTTTTTTTATTTTTACTTCTCTGTTTATTGTATATATATGTATGTATGTATGTATGTATGTATTTGTATATATAGATATGTATGTATATATATATATATATATATGTGTGTGTGTGTGTATGTTATTTATTTTTTCTTTTTGTAACCTATATATAGGCTTAACCTTTTTATGTACTTCAGTGTTCCTGAGGATGTCATTAGACGAAAGCGCTTGAACACCATTTTGTGTTTCCTTTCCTTCGTGGTTTTATTCATCATAAATATTTTTCACGTGTTACCTTCGTGAAATAATTTTCATATATATATATATATATATATATATATATATAGGAGAGAGAGAGAGAGAGAGAGAGAGATGGTTATAAATTACACTCGTATTGATCACTCCTCAAAATGAATGGATTTTACTTAAAAAAAACTTTGTCAAATTTTATTTTATTTTTTTTTTTTTTAACGCACGAAGGAGGGGCCAAGGGCGAATGTCCGCAAATTCAGAACTAATAATACTATCTTTTTTTTTAACATCTCTCCACAACTAATAATATTAATAAACATTTTAGCAAATAAACTTTCATTATATTCGTGCAAAAATGTTTTGCTTTTAGAAAAATTAAAAGTGAAATTAAACGAAGTTTACCAAATCGAAAACTAATAGCTTGAATCGTGCCCATATTTAAAACTAAACATAATATAAAATTTTGTAATTTGCGGATAGTATATATGATCTGTTGTTCAAGATATTGGATAACGCGTGGTTATAGGGACAGTAATAGACCCGTATAATGGACCATATTCTCTCCAAATTTCTTTACTTACTCGAAAGGTTGTTTCATAGGCGCGAGATCTTTACCACATTTTAAAAGTTTTCTTAAGTGGTAAACTCCTTGGAGGATTTTCAAGAGAAAAGGAAAAATTTATATACATATATATATATATATATATATATATATATATATATATTTATATATATATATTTATATAGTGTGTGTGTGTGTGTGTGTGTGTGTATCCACCGTTTACAGAAAAATAATTATTTTGCATCTCTTTCATACAGGTAAAGATTCTTGCCAGTTTTCACACACACACACACACACACACACACACACACACACACACACAGTGTGTGTGTGTTCTAAAAACTGGCAATAATCTTTACCTCTGTGTGCGTGCGTGTGGTGTGTGCATCTTTTCATATATCTAATTAATTTAATTAAACCTAATTAGTGCCATCGAATCGAGAAGGGTTGTGAGAAGTATTTCGGACGTAATTGAAGGACGAAAGGCAGTTTTGGTTGTGTCATTAATTAAATAGTGAAATACTCACTAACCTAACCTTACCTAACTTTTAATTCACGAAGTTAAGCGACATTGAGTTTGGAGAGTAATTGGATGGTCGACCGTTTTCTCAGAGTCCAGATTATGTAATGACCTATAGCTCAGACCTCACGTAAAGCTGTAGGTCCCCGCCGTCATACAACCTCAGATGAAGCGTCGGGAGCCTGTAGCGCCGACGACCCATCATTGCGGCTCTTAAATTATGAATATATATCAAGTACTTGACTGAGAGTAATGTTTAAAAAGATATGAAATCAAACACGTATGATTAATATAACACAGTATTGTATGTTTCAAATATTAATATTATTGGTAATATAACATTATATTATTATTATTTTTCATTACCATTAATTAATACAAGAGAAACCAGTTCAGTATATTAATTTAATTGTGTATTTATTGCATTATAATTATAAAACAAAAATAAAAACTTTTTATATCTGCCGCTCTCTTCCTGGTAATGTTTTTATATGACCCAGTGTGACTCTCAAGCTGTTAAAGGTTCCCAATCCCTGTCTTTTATGATTATGTATATATATATATATATATATATATAACGTAAAGAACGACGCTTGTTGTTTTCTCTTTCTCGTCTTGCGCGGAATATCTCCTATACAAGCGTCGTTCTTTACGTTATTTATACTGCGTGTTCTTTGCAGTTGAATGTATATAATGTTACGGCAAGCGGGAGGTGCCCCCTTGGGGCATTGGTTTCTGCGAGTATGTAGAGGAATTACGGCATTTGGAAGAGTGGAGTCCATGGTGTAGTGGTTATCGCGTCTGACCGGCAATCGGAAGATCCCGGGTTCGATTCCCAGGTGGTACTTCATTTTTTCATTTGTTGTTTTCTCTTTCTCGTCTTGCGCGGAATATCTCCTATACAAGCGTCGTTCTTTACGTTATTATACTGCGTGTTCTTTGCAGTTGAATGTATATATATATATATATATATATATATATATATATATATATATATATATAATATATATTATATATAGACCGCGCATGGAACAAGGAACTCTTCTGGGAAAAATTAAATCCACTATAGTCCGAATAAGTAATAGTAAATGACAAATATTATAGTTTTTCTTTTTCATGATAGAAACCCAACGTGGGCAATGGGTCACTAGCAAAGAGGCCCCAAAATATAACTTCCCTCACCAGCTATAGCTGGTGAGGGAAACTTTTGAAAATATTTCGTTGAAATCAAAAGTTCAAAAGTTATTCCACTTTCAAATTGGTACAACGGTTAACTGCTTTTTTTGACGTTTTTTACTTTTGTCGCTTAGCCACTTCTTCCTCAGAGGGGCTCGTATATAAAAAGAAAGTTCATTTCTGCATGGAAGGATGTGAAGATAAGCAAAATGTTGTAAACACACGATAAATCAGTCTTAATATTGCGTACTTTACAATTGATAGAAATAATCCATAATCCATTTTGTAAGTATGAGATTCTCAAAAACACGTTCACTCTCATTTTCATTCTGGGATTTCCACACTTCAATCGTTGCCACTCTCATTTTTACATATTTGTAAAAATGTAAATTTAAGATTAAGTCTCTCTTTTAACGTTTCGTTAAGTCACTCTTAAAAGTCAGATTAGGTCACCAGTTTAAATCCAATCAGGATTAACTTAATTTGGTCAGTTTTAATGCCCGCTTAATTATTTATGATCAAGTCATAATTTGGTCATTATTTTGTTTCGTTTACGTTACGTTACGATTAATGTTCCCCTCAAAATAAAACCTCCTAAATATAGAACTTATAACTTTTTTTTGAAGATGCATTCTACGGGGGGAAGTTTTTCCTTCTTTTGGGTATCAAAGTTTCTTTTGTCAGATGATAGAATAACTTCTTTTAACAATACATAACTTCTTTAGAGAGAAGAAATGGTTTTCAAAACTTTTTTTGGGGGGGATGATTTAAGACAATAGAAGATCATATTTCTTTATACAGAAAATTGAGAGAAGTCTTTGTTTTCTGTGAGGTTATGTTAAGAATAGGAAATGTGAGCTTAGAATATCCTATCAGGTCATTAATGAAACCTGGTTACGTTACAATTTATATCGAACTGAGAAACCAAAACAAAAAAAAAAAAACCAGGAATCAGGAATTATTTTCTTCCCAGATGTGGGATTCCCATTTGAAATGTAAATGATAATGGGAATACCGTAAAATTAATGCGAGCAGCAATCTTTCCTCAAAATCAAAATCATTCGTATGATGAAACACATACTATAGACGCAAAATTGGATTATTTGTTTCCGAGATAATCATTTTTATGAGAGAGTAACTCGAGTAAATGAGGCCTTCCGAGGAAGAAGTGGCTAAACGACAAAAGTAAAAAACGACAGAACACACAGTTAAACGCTGTACCAATTTGAAAGTTGCCATAACTTGTGAACTTTTTAAGATATTTCGTCGAAGTATTTTCAAAAGTTCAAAAGTTATGGCAACTTTTAATTGCATTTTCTCGCGTTTTTTACTTTTGTCGCTTAGCCATTCCTTTTAGGAGGGCTTCAAATAAACCTAATTCAGAAAAAAGATGACAAACGTATTTTCGAATCTTGATAATTGCTTCCTCTGGCCGGTTTTCGTTAGATAGAGAGTTTTAACGCAAGATTTTATTTAGGGGGTTTTAAACCCCCTTCTCAATATTTAAGGTTATATGACGGCGGGGACCTACAACTTTACGTGTGATCCAAACCATTTAAGGGTCGTTACATAATCTAGATACGGAGAACGGTCTCCCATCCAACTATTCTCCAGACCCATTGTCGCTTAACTTCGCTGATCGACGGGAAGTGGTGTTACGACACTAGCCACGATGTAGTCCTTTTAATGTACGTGGTTATCAAATGTTTTGTACCAATTCAATTTATTCATAGTTTATGCATATTTAATCTAAGTTTTGATGAATGTTCCAAAATGGCGAAGTCGGAGAACCGTTTTTAGTTTATTTTCTATTTTTTTAATTACTTTTTAGTCTTATTTCTTTTTATATATATATATATATATATTTATATATATATATATATATATATATTAGTGTAAAGTTTTGGAACATAAATAAACTCAAATGGAGTTAAATTGGATCGTCATTTATAAATTTAAGCCAAAAAAATAAAAATAAAAACGAAATAAATTCGAATTGGAATAAGATCAAATCAGTCATACTGGAATAAAGTCGAACTGGAATTAAATCCGAATGAAATTAAGTCGAATTCAACCTATATTATTTTCTTTGCACCTCGTTCATACAGTCAAAAAAGTCATAACTTTATATGCGAGTCATTTAACCTCTCTTTGAAACTCAAACGTAATACATATTTGGAAGTAAAAACTATCCTCCTCGCTTGAGTGACTTGCAAAATTAAATAGAATAAAACGAGGCGAATATTTCGAATGTATATTTCTTCCAATTAAATTAAGAGGATAGAATCAGGGAGCAGAAAAATAAAAGGACTCCAGAGCACACCTGAGCTGTAATCAAGAAATTGATAATTTCTTTACTCCAAAGATAAAAATGGTATAAAAAATCACCTTCACTTGCGTGTGTGTGATATATATATATATTATATAATATATATATATATATATATATATATATATATATATATATATATAATAATTTAGGGGACGGATATCCGATCCTTTTTAACATCCGCATCCGCACTTCTAACTGCGGATGTTATGCGGATATTACCTCTAATAAATTATGCAATTTACAATTAAATTAGCTTATAAAGTAGCTTATAAGGCCCATCATGCACATTTCATGTAAAGTATTATTATTAATGAACAAACAAATATATAAACCTCAAAATATAAATACCTGCTAACACAGAAAATTTAATAAACTTGTTTCATTGAATTTCTGCGGCTGAAACTCTCGAGAAAGTTATTATTTTATCATAATGAAAACATTAATATTAATTTTTTTAATTCTTATGCATTGCCTGCCATAATAGTAATATCAAGAAATTTGAAAAATTTCGTCATATATTCATAATTCTAATATATATTATAACTAACTAAATATCCACATCCACGGATATTGAAATTAAAGATTCGCATCAGCAGATGTTGAAAAACTGACATCCGGTCCACCACTAATATAATATATATTTATAGAAGGGTGTCCCATAAATCGATCTCATAGGAAAATTTATTTAAATTAAATTACAAAATTAATACATTGAACTACAAGTTAAACAAATATTCAAACTGATGTCTTGTTTTGGAACTTTTTTTTGGTTGCTGGTAGAATAACACGCAATGCCTAATATGGAAGCGAGTTACACTCGTGAGGAAACAACAACCTGCAACAGAAGGTCCTAAAGCAAGACATCAGTTTGAACATTTGTTTTAGTTTTAATATATTACTTTGTAAATTTAATTAAAATAAACTTTCCCTATGAGACCGGACTTATGGGACACCCTGTATTATATATATATATGAGAGAGAGAAGAGAGAGAGAGAGAGAGAGAGAGGACGAGAGAGAGAGAGAGAGAGAGAGAGAAGAGAGAGAGACAGTTTTTCCACAAAGTAGGTCTAAAACGAAACAAAGATATGTAGGCGCTCACTCTTAAATTCATCGATCAAGTTCATTCAGTCTTGAAAGTCAGATTGATGTTGAGTCCAGTACACTAATAATGGCTTTTTCAATGAACATTATACTAAGAATAATTAAACCGAATAAGAGAGAATATTTGATAGCACCTGTTTCACTCTTTATACGGCATTATACACACACACACACATAATATATATATACACAGAAGGTGCTTCAAGAAATGTGAGGAAATTAGTATGGAGTGCTCAGAAAATATATTTCAGTACTGTGTGTTTATTATATTAAAAACTAGTACAGTCCCGTCCACTTCGCTGACGGTTAGACAGGCTAAACTACAAAAAAGAACCCAGCCGTGAAAATTTTGAGCTTCACATTGTGTCAACATTTCTGAATCTGGTATCTCCCAAAACCTCCTCACCCCCATTCATACAACTTGGGGGCTAACCCCCTCCCCCATTACCCCCACCCCTCCCATTACACACCCACCCCCCATTACCCAACCCCCCATTACCCCCACCCCCACCCTTCCGCCCACCCCAACCCTTCCCCCCACTCCACCCTTCCCCCATTGCTAAACTACAGAAAAGAACACAGTCATGAAAATCTTGAGCTTCACATTGCCGCCCGTAATACAATTTCTGAATTTTTTTACAATTTCTGAATTTTTTCTCACAATTTTTTCTAACAATTTCTGAAAGTGTGACGGACGGACAGACAGACGGACAGACAGACGACAGCTCTTTATTTATAATATAGATTATTATTAAAAAACAAGCAATAAACACACACTACATAAACAAAAAAACAAACTATAAGTGGTAAGCAATGACATTAGCGCCATGTAAGTGGTAAATTTTTGTTTTTTGAGGCACCTATTATATATATATATATATATAATATATATATATATATATATATATATATAATATATATATATATAATATAATATATATATATATATAATATATATATATATATATATATATTTATATATATATATATATATATATATGGTGTCCCAAAAAAAAAACTATATACTCTTTATAGCATCATATATTTTATAATTTAAAAAAAAAAAAATATATATTGTTATAGCAATTGCCAATGAAAGGTAATTAGTAATCTAAATTCTAAGTGATCAAAATTTATAGCGAGTTGTTTGCATATAAAATTTAATTAACTACGCCAAGTGCTCAAAATATATTCTCCGGCGGCATGAATGCACTTTTGAATGCGTCGACTAAGTTACCTGGCTTTGTTTATCAAAGGCCTTGTAATGGCGAAGCCTATGGACCGAACGTAGTCTAGTCATCACTAGCTTGCTTCGGACTTAGCCTACGCACTTATTCCACGATACAAACTCTACAGCATTCAACTTTATCAGTTCAGCAAAAGAACCCATGTTGCGTAAACGTTTGACACTGGAGCAACGAAAAAAGTGTTCTGAAATGGTATTGGAAATTTGAGAATGTGTCCGAAGTTCAGCGGCAATGGATCGGGAATTTGGTACAAAGCCACCGACACGTCTCGCCATTACAAGCATCCGTGACAAGTTTGAGGCCAGGGATCTGCTCAAGATATGCACAAGCGAAGATCTGGACGACGCAAAATCAAGTGCGAGTGATGAAAACTCCGTTTTAGTGTTGCAAAAATTTAATCGATCACCACAGAAATCAGTTAGGCAATGCGCCCGTGAGACCGGAATCAGCAAATCAGGTGTTCACCGGATTTTAAAGTCGGCAAAATGGAAAGCTACATTCCAAATCTGTTACACGCCATAACTGAAGATGACCCTGATCGCAGACTCGAATTTTGTGAATGGTTTCAGTCAATGGAAGCCGAAGACGTACAATTTGCCAACAAAATCGTGTGTGGTTGATGAAGCTACCTTAAGCTGAATGGCACAGTAAATCGACAAACTGCAGGTACTGGTCACTTGATAATCTCACACGTTTATGTGGATAAACATGTTAATTTACCAGGATTAACAGCATGGTGTGGTTTATCATCCAGGGTTTGGTTGGACCATTTTTCTTTAATGGGACAGTTACCGGTGCCGCATATCTCGACATGCTGCAGACAGAAATTATACCTGCAGTTCGGAAGTTGTTTGGAAACGACGACTTTTACTTTCAACACAGATGGAGCCCCCCCTCATTATCATTGTGATGTCAGAAGGTACCTCGATGAAACGTTGCCTAACCGTTGGATAGGACGAAAGGAAGCGTTGAGTATCCTCCACGTTCACCGGACTTTGACTCCACTTGATTTTTACTTGTGGGGCTACCTGAAGGATGCAGTTTATGGTACAAGACCTACAACACTCGAACACCTAAGGATGCAATTAGGGAAAAGTGCGGGACCATCACAGCATCCACATTAGTCCATGTCTGCGAATCGTTAGTCGACACATTCAAAAGTGCATTCATGCCGCTGGAGAACATTTTGAGCACTTGGCGTAGTTAATTAAATTTTATATGCAAAAAACTCGCTATAACAACATTGCTATAACAATATATTGTTTTTTTTTTAAATTATAAAATATATGATGCTATAAAGAGTATATAGTTTTTTTTGGGACACCCTGTGTGTGTATATTATATATACAGTATATATATATCCTGACGGAACGCGTCGAAACGGTGTTCCAGTACCTTTATTTTCAACATGCAGACGAAAATTTCATGTTTTTATTTTCATTCCGATTTGATTTACAAAGGAATACAAAGGACGCCAAACAGTAACAGACGGCTGGTCCCTACGAGGCTCTCTGGTTAAGGAAGAAAGGTTAAAAGACGTAATAAAATTTAAAGATAGCGAAAGTCTTAAAGCAAATCAAAGAGAGATTGAAAAGAAGGAAAGAAATTTAAAGATAAAGTGAAAATTTTAAGGTAAAGAGGAGGAAATCAGAGTGAAAAATCTACAATACTTCTACGCGCTAACGAATGTTTCTAACTGGGGGTTTAAGGCAAGATAAGCAATCTAGTATCTTTTTAAAGGATTCGACCGGATTACTGTACTTTGAACTAAGCTGGCTGGCAATCTATTTCACAAATTAACAATACGATTGAAGAAAAGATGTTTAGCTTCATTAAAATTAAAATGTTTACCCACTTATTTGAGACCAATACCGCGAGTTCCATCTGCATTTCCGAAATATTTTACGGCATCGACATCATCATAACCTTTAATCATTTTAAACGCTTGGATTAAATCTCCTCGAATTCGCCTTCTTACGAGTGAAAATAAACTTGACGTTTTTAAACGCGCAGCGTATGATTTGTTTCGAGTCTAAGGATCATCTTAGTAGCCCGTCGTTGCACTCTCTCAATTCTGTCTATGTCCTGTTGTATATATGGGGACCAGAACTAAATGGTATTCCAGGTGGGGGCGCACTAAAGAATTATATAATGTTAGCATCGTTTCTTCCGATTTAAATTCAAATGATTTACCAATAAATCTTAAGATTCTATTTGCTTTTCTGACCTCTTCAATACATTTAAGAGTGTCGGCAACAATAATACTCAGTCAAATCTTTCTCTTCCGTAATGCTCGTTAGTGTTTGTCGCGCACAAAATACTTTCCTTAACATTGTTTCTAACGATATGCAACGTTTCAAATTTATCTATATTAAAGTTCATTTGCCAAATTTCTGCCGACTCGAGTAATTTATTAATATCTTCTTAAATCTGCAAACGTTCTGCCGCTGATTTTGTTCGTTCCCCTTGTTTAAAATTTTGAAACTATACTGTTAATTCTTATGTCGATATCACTGATATAAATATTAAAAATAACCGGTCCCAGAACTGATCCCTGAGGCACGCCGCTAGTTACACTTTTCCAGTTAGACGCTTTGCCATTAATTACCACTGTTTGTTTACGTCCATAAAGCCACTTTTTAACCCATTTGAGAACATCATCATCGGTTCCGTGAGAATGAAGTTTAGCTAATAATCTCCTATGTGGTACTTTATCAAACACCTTTTGAAAACCGAAATAAATAATATGGACTGTTTTATTCTGGTCATATAAAGAAATCGAGCAGATTAGTAAGATAAGAACGATTACATGGAAAGCCGTGTTGAGAATCTTTGATTAATTTATTCATTTCTTAGCGATTAACTATTTTGTCCCGAACGATCGTCTCGCCAACTACTGAAGTCAGACTAATGGGACCGATAAATTTCCGCAAATGATTTGTTCCCCGTTTTAAATATTGGCGTTATGTTTGCAAGTTTCTAATCGAACGGAAGCTCTCCAGACTGTAACGATTTTTTTAATTATTATTATTAAGTATATATGAGAGGAGAAACTATTGCGCACTTCATTTCTTTAAGTACCCTAGGATAGAGCTTATCTGGACCAGGAGTTTTATTGCTGAGAGTACTTCACTTTCAGTAATGGTAAAATCGTGAAGCTTTAAATGATCAAAATTACACAGTGTAACACTGATTCTGTTTATATAGAATTTTTTATGTTTTTATATGCATTTGTGGGCGCTGAGTCCAAATCTGGCCTTGGTTTGTGTGTATCATCAATGGTTTCAGAAAATAATTTTTCATGTTTTACCAGTATAATGTTATTATGGGCGCAGCAATATCAGAATAATCAAAATTGTTGAGAACAATCCGGATGTTCGTTGACAGTTTCTTGCTCTAGAAATTGCCCGAAACTTCCACTGTGCTATATAAAGAAGAGCGCAGAGTCTGAGAAGACAGTAAGTGTGAGCACACAAAGAAAGCAGGTTGTTCGTCTGATGGTTACCAGCACTGAGGTACTGTGTTTCTGTGCTTCTCTTTGCAGACGATTTGAGTGTTATCGACCCTTTTTTATTGCGAACATTATTTCAGTGCTGTGAATACATCTTTTTTCTGGAATCTGTAATCTGTTGCAGATTTAATAACTCTTCTCTCTATATCTGCAGGTTATGATTAATGTAGTACAGTTTGGTAAAGAGAATGGCAACTAGAGCTTGTAAACACTCGCCGGATATATTCTGCTACGTTTGTGGGTATTACATAGGCCCCAAGCAAGTATCGCACAAGATTGTGAAAGGCACCAAGTTCTGGATCGCGTATCGGCTCTATTTTGGTATGCCTATGGGTGACCAAGATAAGCCCTGGGCACCCCATGTGATCTGTGGAAGCTGCCGCTCCACACTTGAAGAGTGGCTGCGGGGAGTACGCAAGGCAATGCCCTTTGCGGTACCCAGAATATGGAGAGAATCAAAGAGCCACCACGACGATTGCTACTACTGCATGGTAGATGTTTCTAAGTACAGGAAAGTTAAAGGAAGGCAGACTCTTCAGTATCCAAGCATAGCGTCGTCCATAGCTCCTGTACCACATGGCGAAGGTCTTCCAATACCACGTCCACCAGAACAGCTGGTGAGGACAGTCATGATGAAGAATATACAGTAACTTTCAGTACAAACCCTCACTTTCCAAATCAGAGGGAATTGGACGACTTAATTAGAGATTTGGGTCTGATGAAATCAGGGTCTGAGCTTCTGACCTCCAGACTCAAAGAGTGGAATTTGCTTGGAGAAGACTGCAAGAACACTGTATACCGAAAGCGGTATGAAGAGTTTGCAAGGTTCTACGATGTCAATGGCTCTCTCTGTTATTGCAGCGAGGTTAATGGTCTATTCACACTATTGGGTTAACACATATACCCTCAGAGTGGCGCCTGTTTATTGACAGTTCAACTCGGAGTTTAAAAGCTGTTCTACTCCACAATGGGAACAAATATCCATCTATACCAGTTGCACATTCTGTTCAAATGAAAGAGGACTATGAAAATGTCAAACAACTGCTCACTCAAATCAGGTATGAACAATATACAGTAACTGAGACGTGTGTGGTGATTTCAAAATGATTGGTTTCCTGTTAGGTTTACAAGGAGGGTTTACTAAATATTCATGTTTTCTTTGCTTGTGGGATAGCAGGGCTTCAACTGAGCACTATAAAACAGTTCAGTGGCCTCCACGTGAAGGACTGCAACTAAGAAAGTACAATGTACTCAGGGAACCTCTTGTGAAGCCTGACATAGTTCTGCTACCACCTCTCCATATTAAGTTGGGTCTAATTAAGCAGTTTGTAACTGCGTTAGATTTTGGAGGGGAAGTTTTCCAACAGATTCGGGTCATGTTCCCTAAACTCTCTGAGGCCAAAGTCAAGGCTGGCATCTTTGTAGGACCACAAGTCAAGGCGCTGTTGAATTCAAAGAACCTTGAAGCTAAGATGACTTCGATCGAAAAAGAGCTTGGTGTGCTTTCCATGATGTGGTTCGTGGGTTTTTAGGCAACCAGAAAGCACCAAACTATAAGGAGTTAGTGTCAAACTTGATTAAGTGCTATGGCAAAATGGGGTGCCGTATGTTTTAAAATTACACTATCTGCATTCACATCTGGACTTTTTTCGTGATAACCTGGGCGATGTGAGTGAAGAACATGGCGGAGGATTCCATCAAGATATTCAAACGATAGAGAAAAGGTACCAGGGCCATTGGGATGCTTCCATGATGGGAGACTACGTATGGTCGCTGATCAGAAAGGATAAGAATGTTCATACGCGGAAGTCGCGTTCTTTCAGTGCATTTTTAAGGAACGCACACTGCATAACGAGGCTTGTTATTCTCTTATCGGTTCTCCTCATGATATATATTATATCCTTTGCACCATTTTGGGTTTGTCAAACAATTTTAGCTCAATAAACATTAATTTCCAATAGTGTTTTTATTTTCAGAAAATATTTTTGTTAACCTTTATATACTTTGCCATATGAAAAGTGTGATAACCTATATTTTTGAAACGGTTGATGATAGAGCAAAACCAATATCATTTTTGGAATCAGCGCCCCGAAATCACTAAGAAACGACAGAAAAATCACAATAAACAGAAATTTTTTCAAAATTTTGTTACCCACTGTTATTGATCATTACTGAACATGATTTCGGGAACAGGAATGTTATTTATATTTTCATTAGTAAACACGGAAGAGAAGAATTTATTTAAAATTTCCTTCATTTTGTAAGACATCGTATTTTTTGTTACATGACAAAATTTTAGGAACAGGAAGTTTTCTTTGACTGGGAAGGTCACGGGGTGGGGGGATAGGGTAACAAATGGCAAAGTTTGTAGGAAATTTATAGCAGGGTTCCGGAACCTCTCTTTCCAGAAAAAAGTACTGTATATATGTTAGAGATGTACGAATCCAAAATTTAGTCGATGTCGATTCTATGAAAAGCTGCCGATACCGATGCCGATTCTTTGCCTATATTTTAAAAAATCAATACCCTTCATAAATTTTACAATCTAATGTGAAAACTTTCAATTTTCATATTTTTACATTGAAAATTTTTTTAAATGCTTTTCCTTAACTCTACATAATATACAGCACCAGAATTTGTTACTCATATACTGTAGCTAAAATGATGTTAAAAAGTTTCATTACTCACTAAAATGACAAAGTAATTTTATCTTAGGTTCATAAATTGAATACCAATATTTAAAGTAATTGTTTTTCCTTATAGTGAAGGTATTTTTTCTTCAATAATGTCAACAAGAACAAAATGTTTCATTAAAATATAAAGTCCCTGGGACCCAGTTTGAATAAAAAAAAATGTGTATATATAATTTGGGTTTATAAAATTACTAAAACACTTTAAATAAAGTCAACATAATAAAATGGTTTGATATATAAATTATAAAGTACAACTTAATATAGATTTCTTATTAATATAGAGTTGTTAACCCCTCCGTCTATGGCCTTGGTCGGTTCGAAGTTGACGGGGGTTCTGGTTAGGCGGCAGCAACGGATTTGTTACTCTGGAGTAGCTGGTACCATAGAGGGAATCGCAGTAGTTTCTCTTATACTACTCTCCGATTTCTTCTTGTAGTGGATCGAAGGATTCTGTGAGGCTTACTAAATTCTCTAAGGGTTCCCCGATTCTTCTTGTAGCGTATCAGGAAATTATTTTTTCTCTATTTTAAGCCTCTAAGTCAGATCAGACAATGAGAATCAGAATGAACAGTGGAGAAATTTTACGGGTTTATATATATTGAAATTTTAATGACATTATTTAATGCTGAGCTGTTTTTGTTTTTTATTCTCAATAGGGTGATTTATTTTGCAAAATATTTAAAGATAAGGTAAATATTTTAGCTGTAGCAATGTCTAGACTGATAAGCCAGATATTTAAAGATGAAGCCATATTTTTGTTTTAAACCGCATATTGACAGACCTGAATTATCATGATCTGCTGAGTTAACTAAAAATGGAAATTGAAATATGCTTTTATTATGAATTACAAGTAAACATGCATATGATCAAAATTAAATGCTTAAGATTTAAAATTAAACGCTAAGCAAGACATGACCATCTTTTACAACGGAGAGAGAATGTATACAGAAAATGAACATTGCAGAATTTAACAAGATTACATTATTAAACTAAATCTAAAAAAAAAATGGTTAAGTAATTTAAAAAGAAATAATTCATCAATTATTAAGCAAAAATAAAATAGAAAGCGAATCAAAAATTTCATCCGAACTTCGTCAGCGTTATGCGAATTTGGACTCTATATGTAAAAATGAATATAAGAACGTATATACATACGAATATAAGTATTATACGAATATAAATATGAATATAAAAATTATATAAATATAAAAATATATGAATATAGGAATTATTCATTGTTCATTTTTACATTGGTATTACAATATCTACATTTTGTAGCGGGTGACGGGACTTTTCGAACACCCTGTAAATTACAATAGTTTATAATAATTAGAGATTAGCTTGTTAGAGAAAATGTAAATTTATGGGCAACTTACCTTATTAAACTTTGCCTTTTTCGTGAATGTAAAATATTTTTATATAATTACACTTTGAAATGAGTATAAATTATGACAAATACTGTTTTTTGTCTGTTCAATTTCTATAAACATAGATTTCGTTTTGTAATGAAAATTTATAAATTTCAAAGCATCCGTGAGAGAATCGGCTAAATTTGGCGGACGCCGATGCCCCCAAAATGGCCAATTATTCCGCTGCCGATTAATCGGTACACCACTAATATTATATATATATACTGCAGCTGAATTAAACCATTTTATTATCTCTGTCGATACGCTGTATTTTGAACTACACCTTTAATAAAAGACACGCATGTACTGTGTAATTTTCTAACAAAAATTTTAAATGTAATTTAAAGAAATGTCGTGACTAATACGAATTCCATTTTGTTTTAGCTAAATCATGTTAATGGCACAACAAATCCGACATAAAAACAACTAAATTGTCTAATTACAGTTTCATCAAACTCTCGCAAATCTTCAACATGATATACAATGAAGTAAATATCAGTGTCAACACTACACTTAAAAAAAAAAAAAATTGCTTAAATACCCTTTTGGGGGAGCATTTTGGTAGGTCAGGTCAACGTGTTTAGTCATTAAAATCGGCTCAAATTAATCCATTAGTACCAATTCGTAGAATTTCCTACTGCCAAAATTGTTTGTCATTATTGCATCACTTTTTCTTCTATTACAAGAAAAAAGTGATGCAATAATGACAAAGAATTTTGTCGGTTGGAAATTCTACCAATGGGTTAACGCATGGCTTTTATTTATTTTTAATATTCCAATAGTCTGAATTTGGGGAATAAATTTGGAGGAAACGATGAAAAACAAATCAATTCTTCGTGTATTTAACAAACCCAGAATCAGGGGGGTGCGCCTGGTGGTGGTGGTGGTGGTATTGGATTCATTCCACAAAAGCATCTTGCTAATTTTTTAACAGAACTTGAGCGTACAATATACACTATATAACGATGAATGATCGCCATCATGTAGAAGTCGTCTATATATATATATATATATATATATATATATATATATATATATATTATATATATAGACCCACCGAGAGGTTGGGGATACCGTTGAAAAATCCCCTGGGCCCGGACCTCTAGGGGGCCCGGAAAGAGGGGAATAAAATCTAAAAATATTAATAAAGCAATTGATTAAATAACAGAGAGGAAATATAATTAATAAACATACATTTTATAGAGATTATCATAGTCACACTGAAACGGATAAAATATCTGCGGTCACCAATGCCCAGGACCGACTGACAGATCTGGGAACCATTGTAATTGAAAGCCAGTTAGCCTGTACTTAAATTTCATCAGAATCATTTACCACTTTGCTAGAGAGAGGGCAAAGAAAGTACACTTCTAATTATGAAAATGTCGCAGTAAACAATTGTCTTGCCTGCATGGACTGGTACTGCACTTGTAAATTGTATGGTGATAGAATTAATATAATTGATTCGAAAAATAAAATGGTCATTTTCTTCCGAGTTGTTATTCATAATGTATGTTTTGAATAGTGACTTGGACATATAATCAGTTTGCTCGTTATGTACACAAAAAACATTCATAATAAAATACTGAGTAAACAGGGAGGCCCACATACCAATCTTTCCCCAGGGCCCGTGGTAGTTCTCGTCGGCCCTGTATATATATATATACACATATGACGAGTATACCTCGATTAATAAAGAAAAATATGATAAATATTTTTGCTCATTATTTTTTGGACAATTAACCAGGTGTTCGAAAAGTTTGTATCAAATGTAAGAACGCATTGAAACTCGAAATCCAATGGAAAATGCATTTATTTATGGATTTCGATGATAAATATTTAAAAATAGTCTCCTATTGAGTTCAACTAACGTTATTATAATGCTATTTGAACTCAAGAGGAGGCTACCCAATTAAGGGTAATTGGGTAGAGATTTTCCGATACAGTGTACAAACGCTTCCAAAAGTATTGCGATTATTGATACTAAAAAGTGACAATGTAAGAAAAGAGTAAATGTATCTTTTGATAAATGTACAGAATTTCTATACTTTTGTTTCGCTTTTCTGTGTTGGGTGTTTCTTCAAGGAAATTATGCAAACTCGGTTTCCTTTCACTTTTGAGTTACTTTTTTTTTACTTATTTACATAATTTTTATTTGTTTTATTATATTTTATTTACAGATGCTTTATATTGTATCGTATACGAGGCCCTCCCAGGAAGAAGTGGCTAAGCGACAAAAGTAAAAAAGGTCAGAAAATGCAGGTAAAGTTGTACCAAACTTGAAAGCGACGTAACTTACGACATTTCGTCGAAATATCTTCAAAAGTTCAAAAGTTATTCCACTTTCAAATTTGGTACAACGGTTAACTGCGTTTTCTGCAGTCTTTTACTTTTGTCGCTTAGCCACTTCTTCCTGGAAGGGTCTCATATCGTATATTTTGAAATACACATATTGGCCATTTCGGGTTTTCAATGATATAATATATGTGTCTTAGGCTTAGTAGAATAGGCTTTTTTTTGTTGTTTAGCTGATCAGCCCACCCTGATCGAGCAAGCCGGCGGCACGCAGGTAACCGATCGCCCTTTCCGGAGTGGACCAGAGGTTCAGCGCATTAGTGATGTTGTGTTGTGTTCGTTGTTGGGCTAGAGTGGTACAGTCTGTCATAATGTGTTCAATTGTTTGTGGTGTGTCCTGGCACAGGTGGCAGGTGTCGTCTGTGGAGTTGTCTAGTCTGTGTTTATATGTCCGTAAGTTGGGGTGATGTCCACATCGGAATCGTACTAAGTTAACTCGATCCGATCTGCTCAGGCTGATTTCTGACCTGTTAATGGGTGGCGGCTTCGCACCTAGGACCGCATTCGGACCGAGTCGTGTCAGTGCTTTGTGGGTTAGGTGTGGTGTGTTGTTCTGTAGTGTGTGTTTGTTTTCTGTACTGTGTGTGTTTGTTTTCTGTACTGTGTGATGTCTGTGGGGCGTGGTATGGAATGGAGCATTTGGTTATAATGTCTCTCTGGTGTTACCTTAATGGTGCGAGGTGTCGGTGCATGATTGTACATGTAGTGGCAAGGGTGTTGTGGGTTAGTTGTCGCTGCTGCATGAATTGTGTTCCCCTCATGTCTAAATGTTCCCTAACTTTCAGTATTTTGTTTCTGTGTGCAGGTGTTCTATTGGTGTTGTTTGAGTGCATCCTGTAATGATACGAAGTGCGTTGTTTTGTATTGTCTGTAAGGTGTTTGTGTGTGTGTTTGAGATAATGGGGTGCCCAGCATGGGCTAGCACAGTCCATAACTGAGCGAATATATTGTTTGTATATGAGTAGTGTTGTTTCCTGCTGGTGTCCAAAGTTTGTGCCTGTTAGTACCCTAAGCGTGTTAAGTCTTGACGTACATTTGTTTTTAATGTCCTGAATGTGGTTTGTATATGACCCCAAGTATTTTGGTTCTGTAAGTGTATGGAATGTTGATGATGTTTAGTGGAAGCTGTGGAGTTACCTGGTGTTCTTTTGTGTTGCTTGTAAGCAAGATGATGGTTGATTTTGTGGGCGCTACTTTGAGTCTATTGTGTGTGAGCCAGTCTTGTATATTGTTTATGTATGTTTGTAGGTTATTTGTAGCGGTGTCGATGTTGTTGTGGGTGGATGTTAGAGTGATGTCATCTGCATATGCTGATAAGGTAAGCTTTTTATCTATGGGTGTTGGAATGTCATGCATGTATAAGTTGAACAGTGTTGGTGAGAGAACAGAGCCTTGAGGGACCCCGTTCGGAAAAAGCTTGTTTTTGGATGACTTGCCATTAAATGTGACATGTATCTTCCTGAAAGATAGTTGCTCAGCCACCTTTGGCGTTATTGTGCATGTTTGTGTTGAGTATTTGTTTATAGAGGGAAGCGTGGGATAGCATCAAATGCTTTACTAATGTCTATTGTTGCTAATAGTGTACGTTGAGCTGGTCGTCTGGAGTTGATGCCATCCATGATGTGCTGCGTGAGGTTAGTGAGTAATGTCGTGGTTGAGTGGTGAACTCCGAATCCATGTTGAGTAGGCGATAGTGGTATGTGTGGGTTGGTGATTGTAAGATTAGTCTTTCTGTTACTTTGAAAGGTGTGCATAGTAAAGTAATGGTCTATAGGAAGCTGGTTCTGTTGGATTTTTGTTTGGTTTGAGTAGTGTAATAATTTTACTTTGTTTCCATATGTTAGGAATAATACAGTATTGGTATGAATATGTGCTGATATTTGTGAGAGCTAGTATTCCTTGTGGGCCCAAGTGTTTAAGGTGTATGTTAGATATGTTGTCTGGTCCAGTAGCCTTCGAATTCTTAATGTTTTTGATGATCTTGGTGGTCTGGTCTGTATTGAAGGGTGTAATGGTCGTGTCGAGTCTGTAGGTTTTCTCGTGTCTGGCTGTTGTCTGTCTGCGTGTTTCTGGTTGTTGTCTCTGTTTAAGTGACTTATCTTTGCAGTAGAATAGATCCTGTCTTTTATGTAACCCCACAAACAAAAGTTAGGGAATGCGAAGTCAGGTGAGTATGGAAACCATTCCACTAGCTCATAAAGGGAGATTAGTCGCCGAATATGCTTTCTCAAAAAGTTGCGAGTTTCACAAGCAGTGTTGGAGGTGCTCCATACTGCTAAAACCGCTGTGAATCTTGGGTAATGCAGTTATGGCCTTACTAGGTTTATAGTCTATTACTAGCGGTATCGTCTTTCCTAATTTCTACGAAATTAAGAGAAGCTATTTCTTTAAGTATGAAATGGTAAAAGAACGGTTTAATATACAAT